>JAHWFP010022561.1:8203-50422 GCA_023313725.1 Lithobius niger | reverse complement strand
GACTGAACGACTTAAATGTAATTGAAAAAACTAAATAAGTCGTTCAGTCATGTCGTCCGCCCAACTTGGAGGTTGCCGAAATTTTTTTTTATTAGTGTGTATAGTAGTAAATTCACCCGGTACTGGATTCGAAGCCCAAAAATCTAATAACTCTTCGATTTTGGACTGCTTTTCTGAGATCATTTTCAAAGTGTATTTAGTTTTTTCTAAATAATCCGAAAACTATTTAAGCAACTGGTTTGAGATTAGCAACACTGGATAGCTCTTAGAAAAACTATTTGAATGGAGTATTCAAACATCAAAATTGGCCCAAAATTTAACGAAGTTATGGACTTGCACGCGAGTAATAAGATGAAGCTGCTGTTTTAAGGGCGTATATTTGCAAAAAGTACCGTCTTATATTCAGGGTAACATGGTAACATTGCTTTAACTTTAACATTAAAACAAAGCGCACTGGCATTCACGGAAAAAAAACCTAAAAAAAACCTAATGCCCGAAAAGTTGTACACATACACTGTTATAATCCGCAACTGCCTATCTTGTGAAATCTGGAAACCACTCCTAACACATACACATGTACACATATTAACAGCCACACAAAGAAAACATTTTGCACAATAAATTTGTGCCATATCACTTGAAGCAAGATGTGCGACAATGGTTTACGACAGACAAAAGCCATTAAGAACAAGTTATATGGAGAAATTGTGAAAAGCGTTCCATCAGTGTTGCATGCAACGTGGACGTCAGCTGTAATTTACGAAGGCAAAAGTTTCACTGGTATGCTACATACGCGAGTACTTCTCAATTTAGATAAACCCTACTATGCATGATCGGTTCCACCAATGGTTTTACATGTAACTTCCCATGGTAGATGTAAAGTAGTTCGTTTCGTTTCATTATACAAAATTACCTATTTACCTAGAATTACAAGTTTAGAATGGATAAGATATGGCCAGCATTTTCTGCTGTGCAATGACTGCGAAGAAGCCTGCCGAGAGATCACAACGCCAGGTTAAAATCAATGACAGAAACGCTAGCTAGGCAGGTAGACGGTAAGAGTTTCCACAGAAAGCCTTCACTAGAGATCTTAGACTTAGCCCCCTACAGTTTAAAGCTAGAAGATTAAGGTAAAAATAGGATCATTTCATTTTGGTTCTCATGGAATAAGCTTTCACTGACCGATGTTACTTTCAATGTTACTTTCCGTCAAGTGTTCCTGCATACATCCAGTCATGCGTGGGTTACCATCTGCCGGTTTTGTGCTCTACTTTGCTGGTCAAGCTTCGATCAGTTTGTTGGCCTACATATATTAACAGGCGTCTAAAAACGACATCAATAGCTGCAATACACGTTGAAGCCAATGTTATATCTTTGAGAGTGCTTGCTAAGGGCCGGCTACTGCATCTTTTTTTGTGTAAACTGAGCCTCCGTGTTGAGGGTTTGTTTAGGCTCGAGGGTTTGTTTAGGTTTGTTGTTGAGGGTTTGTTTATCTATCATTGTCTGGTTACACAAAGAGTTTCTCGGGATGGCTGGGATGATGTGCGTCTTTATAGGAAATCGCCAGTTCATTGGATTCCACTGGGGAGTACGGTGTCACCAGTGGGACTATGGCTGTTTGTCGAGGTGCTAAATGCAGTGACGGTAGAATCCAGTGCGCCAAAACTTTGTTGCTCTCAGTTGGCACACATGGATTTTGGCTTCTACACTGATGGAGTGCGAGTCTGGAAGCCAGCCTTCATGGCGCATCTCATCAAAGCGGTCCCAAGCGGTCCCAAACGTGATGGTGGCTGAATTAAGGGTAGCCTCTTTAGCCGTGGACCAAGGTTAGGCAGTGTCAGTCAACAGCATCACGAATTTATCAGACGCAAGCAGCGATAAAGTTCTTTTGGGATAAGGCGAAACAACCCGACCTGCCATATTTTTGGAGATTAGTTGAAAGTTGGCTGGGCTCTTTGATCGGGCGTGATGGCTGAAATCCCTTGGTGTCAGGATTTTCAGGTTAGACTGGCAGAGACTGCAAATGCACTGTCATGACAAATGCAGCCTGTGACAGTCGTGGGAGTGATGGTTACTGCTAATGACATTGTCGCAGTGGTTGGTGCATTTGTGTGAGTTATTTGGGAGGACAGTCGTTCTGCGATGCGAGAGGACGTTCCTTGTTAAGTATCCATGCGTCAGCATCACGGCTGTGTGAACTGGACATATACTCCGACATAAAACTGCTGTCATCTTGTTCAGATTTGCACTGGTCATGTTCTTCAGCCGTGCAAATATGTTATTAAATATATTGTGATGATCGAACCTCAAACGCATACAAAAAGGACTTGTAATGCATCCACACAGGAAAAAGAAGTTGCTGCGTTTTGATTGGTATTCAATAATAAAAAAAATTAAATAGCCCTTTTCATGCTAGTTAATAAACTCCCTACTACTGGCATGTTGCAACATCTCAGTTGCAGACATAGACAGCCTCTTTGCTCCTTTGTCTGATTGCTGGATTGCGTGCTTTAGAAGTAAAGTAAATAGGTATTTGGAGTTTGGTAGCTTAAGGAATTGAAAAGTTATAGGTGTTCATTCCCCACTCAAACGGAGTTTTAACGTGTGGAACTAACAGATGCCTTTACTAAACCTTTTCCATATAAGACGTGGGTTGGCAAAATAAGTATTAAACATTAAAACATCAAATTATTAAAATTAAAATCGAAATTCTACTATTACATTTTTTTAATGTAAAGAAATAACAAAGATTTCTTATCAATGATTCTCAGTGACTTATCAATGACTCATTGCTGTGGTGTGCTGGTGGAGGATGTCGCCCACTTCCTTCTGAAGTGTCCATTGTACCGCGGCTCTTGATGTTGTCTGCGGCTCAGTGTACTACGTCATTGCAAAACGTTTTGGATATATGTCCCCATTCGAGCCAAAAAAATTTCCATTAGCTGCATGCAGGTGTTGAGTTTTGCAACCAGCCAGAATAGTTCGAAGATTAGTTGTGTACTATTTGGGGTCGTATCAGTGGTTGTTTATTATTTGTGAGGTAAATGGTGCGTAAATTTTTAAGTGTATGCAGCTTGAACTGTGTGCAGTAAATAAGTATGGTTTACCTACTTACTTATTTTTTAAATTTTAACCCGTTTATCTATTTATTTCGAGCTCATTTGGCGTTCCGTCCTGTGTATAGTTAGTTTTCTTGTTTAGCGGGGCAGAATATTCGTTTAAGTTACTGCTCCCGAATAAATTTCAGCTTATCTAATATTGTTTTTCTGAATATTCTCATGCGCTCACGAACTCTAAAAAGCAGTGCCTTCCAGCCATGATAGTTTTCTACCTGTTCCTAAAAAAAAAAATGGTGGACTAAAATGGCCACAAAAACGCTTTTTGGCTTACATCTTTTAAGCTTCTTTTTTTTAACATAAACTGTTTTAGAATAATATAGCCATAAAAGAAACCTCATCAATTTTTTTGTGACAAACAAGATGCGACCCAAAATGGTAGCCAAACATCAATTTACGGTAGGTATAGCCCACCCATAAGCATGAAATGATTTGAATGAAATTTAGTAATATGGCTGTACAATGCTGGGACTTTATAAAATTCAAACTGGCGGCCGAAAACAGTGTCTTAAAATCGGTTTGTGCCAGTTACGGTCATAAGAATTATATTTTCTTTTCGAGGGTTTGGGGGCAAAAGACCTGTAACGGATTCACAGTAAAATATACTAGTAAAATATAAACGTATAATAAAAACAAGGTGACTGCTACGGATTGGTGATTGGCATTGTTGCTTACATTTTAAGAAAACAAGGAAAAGACCAGGTTGACAACGATTTTACCTGGAAATTTTTAACTTTGTCAGCCGCGAAATAAATTATTAAATACGTTGTGGTGCTAGAATCTCAAACGCATGCAAAAAGAGCTTGTAATGCATCCACACTGGAAAAAGAGGTTGTTGTGTTTTTGCTTAGTATTCAATAATTAAAAAAAAAAATCAATGGTCCTTTCCATGCAAGTTAATAAACTTGCGAACTGGCATGACGCCTCGGATCAGTGGAAGACGTGAAGAGCCTGTTTGTTCCTTTGTCTGTTCGATGATATGCTCTGAAAATAAAGTAGATCGAGATTTGGAATTTGGTAGCTTGAGGAATATATAAGTTATAGGTGTGCTTTCCCCACTCGAACAGTGTTTTCATGTGTGCAGTTTGCAGATACCTGTACTAGAACTTTTCTATATAAAAACTGTGTATAGAAATAAGTACTGAACATTGTAACATCAAATGTTAAATGTTATTGTTATTTTTGCATAATTTGATTGACTGCCCTCAGTGTTAAAGCCAAGGTCAATTTAGTGTGCACCTGGTATGTAACAGTGTACTGCTAGTGGATGCACAGTAATATTACCAGTGTTAAAGAAACCTAGCAACCTAGACAAACCGAGCACATAGCAAACAGCCTTTTTCACACTAAGATGGACACATTTGGTGTGTTTGTTTAAACTTGTTTCGAATTGCTTGTGTTTGAGCATGTTCTATATGTTTTAGATAATCGGGAATTAGAGTTAGTTTTGAAGCACATCATTGTTTTATTTTGCTGTTCCATGTTTTGGTACAATTCTTCTTCACATTTTACAGTAGTCTTGATTCTTTTTTCTGTTCTGTTGTTGTTATTGTAATATTAGTAATGCCCCTGTTGAATTAAGAGTAAATAAAACATAAAGTAAGCAAATATTCTTTACAATCATTATCTGGGTAACTGTATTTAAAGAAAATCAACAATCGTTGGCACATACATACGAAGGATTTCTCCACAACCCTGTAAGACGTATTTTTTCATTTTATTATTTTTCATAACCCTAACGAGCTTCCGTTCTTTGCATAGTATTAATAGTACCAAGAATTTATAGGGTTGGGGAGGAGAATTTGTTACTGAGATCCATACTGAAAAGCCTTAGATATATTCGCATTAGTTCAGTCTTAGGTTATAGAGGGCGCCACGTGTTTTATGTGAGAATTTCTACTCAGTTTTTAGCCTAAAATTAAACTAAACTAAACGAAACTAGCTTATATTTAATTATTATTTAGCCTAGCTTAGTTGTAATTTAGTTTACTTTAAGTTTGGGCTGAAAAATGAGCAAAAATTACCAGATAGAACACGTGGCGCCCTCTGAAAACTCGAACTGAACTAATGGGGACGAATCTTACGTGTTCCAATAGGGACTTTTTAGAGTTACAAATTCTCCTCCCAAACCCTATAAATTCTTGATAGTACCGAAAGAATATGCCTTTGGTGTAGTTTTTACTAGTGTTTGCTGCACTTATATTGATATGCTGCAGTTTTTTTTAGATTTTACTATACCCGTGCATTATCTGCTGCCCCTATCTTGTTTTGATATTGTTCCGTCGTGTTGTTGTTATTACAAGTTGTGTTACTTGCCACAGATAGAATTTTACCAACAGGATACAACTTTCATGGCACTGTGGAAAGTACATAAGCTCGTTAAGCCTATAACGAAAACATAGCAACATAAACCGTAAACAAGCACCTTCATTTCCTCAAATGAAGTGGGCTGTTTAGATATACGTATTTTGCATTTACATTTTTTCCAGGCTTCTGCTTCTAGAAATACTGCCTTTCATAGGAACGAATCCATCGGTTGTGTTTATGGTTCATGATCTTATAGAGAATAACATAGTCAGCAATGAAAGTGCCAATGCTTTGTTGTCACAGCTTTCATATCATGTGAAAGAACCCACATTTCTTCTATTTCTTGACTTATTGGTAAGTCGTGCTGTGATTTTCCTGCTAAGATTAGGTTTTCTGTCACATGAAAAATTAATACTTGAGTCCTTTTATTTTTAAAGAACTTTACCAATACGACATTGAGGAAAAATCATTATAAATCACAACTGTGGCGCACTGCCTGGCTGGCCATTGGAAACCTCATTCACCGTGGATGTGTGGATACATTTTTCAACCCGCTCCGCTCGAGACAACTATTCATGACTGTAGAAGAATGTGACACATGTCTTACGGTAAGTTGCGTGTATTACAATATTATTAAGTTTTTGGTGTCTCATTTAGACAATATAATGCAAAGATAGGATAACTGGAAAACTGAACAAACTACAAGAGAATCATGCACTAAAACTGAGCTGCAGTAGAACACCATTATCTATTATGTTTCAGTAGATTGCCTGGAATTAATGCTGCCGATAACCAGTGTTAATGAGGGTCAACCTAGGGTTTCTCATTTAACACTGCAGAACTCTAGTTATAAGTGAACTTTTTTTTACGAAAATTGAAACCTTCGACTAGACTAAAAAACTTGAAATTCGGTCCAGCCAAATCAGAGATCCAGAGAAGCAAAATAGACAACTTGTCGTTGTTGTTGTTGTTCTAAGTATGTATATTTGTGAAGGCTTCTCTACAAAAAAAAAAAAAACAATGCAACCAAGAACTACGGGAAAAGGCTCAAATTGTAGCTTTGTGGTGGACATATTCCTTTACAGTGTTATTTTAATCTGACTTAAATAGTTATCTAGAAAACAGCCTAATACATGTTAACTAAAACGAAGCTATTTTGCTGACTAAAAAAAGTTTTAACTGTAGTCAAATTCTTATGACGTACATAAAGCAATGGAAAGCTAATGTTGGTGTAGGTTATGCGCCTGTTACATTCCTGAAAGATGTTTGGTACACTAACAAATTCTACGTGTTTAATGTTCTGAAGGTAACGTTCTGTGCTGGAGCACTCTAGTGGTCGACCGAAACCAAGTTTTTCACTTTCGGCCGAAACCGAAACCACTACCGAAACCGGAGATTTGGTTTCGGCCGAAACCGAAATCGCTACCGAAACTGACAATTCAGTTTCGGCCGAAACCGAAACCACTACCGAAACCATTAAATCGGTTTCGGCCGAAACCGAAACCTAAGATTAATAATATCACTTTTAATAATTAGACAAAAAGTAAGGATAAAATCATTAAATCACGATCGTATGGTTTTTCACAGACGTAGACTAGACTGGGAGGCAGAGACCAGTTTACCTCTTTTCTGCCGCTAGGCTGAATAAATCCCTTCACCCCCACACCTAAAAAAATGTCAGTCGTACGTAAATAATTCATGACTTTCGTTTGCATTTTATTTCTGCTTGCTAGCTTTTTTTTTTAAATTTTAAAACGATTAACTCGTGTCAGTAAGGGAGATCCAGAGCACCAGAGAAGAGTTTCATTCAATGAGTAGCCTATAAGCCTGGATTGAAAACGTAAATAAACGCAATTAAAGCGTAAATTCCCTGCAGTGCAACGATGCCATTATAAATATGATTAAATATGGATCGCAAAAAATGTATTTATTATTGATGGGATGGCAGAATAAAGCAGAATCTGGATATCGGTGCCCCTGGGCCTAGTTAGACTACGCGGAAATTGGCTACTGCCAGGAGGGGAATTGGTTTCGGTTTTACCGAAACTGCAGCATAGGATTCAACCGAAACCGAAACCATAACCGAAACTACTTATTCGGTTTCGACCGAAACCGAAACTGATCTATATTTTTTTGGCCGAAACCAGAACCGAAACCGAAACCAAAAATTTGACAGTTTCGGTGTCGAAACCGAAACCGAAATTCGGTCGACCTCTAGAGCACTCCCGCATTTCCATGTAGGAATCGCAGCTTATATTCAATGTGAATAAGAAGCCTACATCGTAGTATGCCTTCTTCGGTGTAGATGCGAATCTTACGAACAATCTATTGCTTTGCTTCTTTCTAAACTGACCTAGCTGCCACTTGAAGAATTATATTTTTCTTTCAAGTTTTGAACGCAGATGAAATATCTGATAAAAATTAAGTTAACGAATGCACCATGGTTGCTGTTAATGCGTATTGCGCACCATTTGAAAGCTATGGCAGACGTTTTGAAATTACGCTTTGAAATTACGCATATTATCGTCCAATTTCTGTTAAATTTAGACTGTGAAGTTATCTGTAGAAACTAATTAAAATAAGGGATGCAAGTCCCATTCAAAAGTAAATGTCCAAGCCTACGCTAAATTTAAACATAGCCTCTCGCCCATCAAGAATGACTTGAATGTAGGTAGCTGCATACTGGAGGGTGGTATTGTTGCAATGAGTCTCTTGTATGGCACACCACACCTACCAAATAAGCACAGAAATCTTTGTTGAGCTCTTACAATTACGGTAAAACCAAAACTTCAGCCAGCAGGTTATTATTAATTTATAAATTATGAATTATCAAGGCTTTGTTATGTAACGCTGTTGCCTTTACCTGACATTCTTCATCATAGTTCGCTTGAATAAATGTCTTAATTTTTTAGCTTTTTGATACTTATTTATTTATCAACTAACTTACACGACTTTCATATTTTCATTGTGGCTAGGTCATCGTGGCTGAGCAGTGAATTATACTCACTGAGCCAATTCTTATTGGCATGCCCAGATTAAAAGTTATTAATGATTCCTGCCTAATTTATGCTGGTTGAAATTATGATATCAAATGCTTAGGTAATTTCACCGATTAATCGTTCAAAGGGAAAATGAGAAAAGTGAAAATTCTTAACAACCAATTTTAATTTATTCAATAAATAAACAATAAACCAGAAGGTAAGTGGTTAACGAATCAAACAGTCTTCATTAAAGACTGGCCTTGTGAGAACACAAGATGACTAAGCTGAGAAAGAAAGAATATTTCATTTACTGTCTAAAGTATTATATTGCGAAATGAAGTGCCAACTGATATCTCAACTTCACATGGCAAAAAACCTGTTGAGATTCCTTAATTTTGGGCAGAGATCAAACATTTTGGGTTAAATTTTTGGTTCGTTGTAAGTATTCCTTCATCCAAAAAAGTAACCAAAAAGGGAAAGAAATATATTTTTGCACCACGTTGGATACGCCAATGTACATTCCAAGTTTGATTATCGGCATTGATTCACTTGTGTCTATTAGACAGTACTTCTTTGTCTTCTCTAAATTCAGCATTATAATACACACTATTTTTGTCGTTATGACTTTAACGAACTCCTAATCTTCAAAAGGCCATATTTAAAGGGCAATTAGATCCATTTTGACATGCATGTTTGACTTTTGGATCATTTACACAATAACTAAACACACGAATTGCGCTAAGAATACGTTACGACATAACAATTTAATTACTGCATCACCAAAACACGACACGGAGATCGCCATTGTTTTGCTGGAACACTCAGAAATTAATGCCGACAGATGTCACTTTTCGATTTCGATTCGCAGCCGATTGAAATAGCTGTATTGACTGTGAGGAGCTCAAGTGTCTGACGGCCTTAGCTGGCCGGCAGTGTAGTGGCCAGCTAAGGCCGTCAGACGCTTGAGCTCCTCACAGTCAATACAGCTATCTCAATCGGCTTCGAGTCGAAATCGAAGAGATCCATCTGTCGGCATTAATTTCTGCAAAACAATGGTGGCCTCCGTGTCGTGTTTTGGTGATGTAGTAATTAAATTGTTATATCGGACGTACGTAACGTATTCTTACCACAATTCTTGTGTTTAGTTATTGTGTAAGTGGTCCAAAAGTCAAACATGCATGTCAAAATGGATGTAATTGCCCTTTAACCAGATTATACTATAGATAATGATTTTTAACCAGGTTTACTAAATATAACGAATGAAGAGCATGATGGAACCAACGCCGTGAACTGTTCTGATTAAATTCAGCTATGCAATTGCAAAGACGCTTTATTTTCGAGAAATAGCACTAGTATCCCCTAGCTAGATAATATTAATGTCACTTGTACCACTTTTTCAACTAAAAACGTGTGAGTAACAGTGACACAAAAAATGTATCAGTAACAGTCGTTTTATATTCAATAAAGGAAAATAGCCATTCCTATGTTAGCTCCATTGTGTTTATTCTCACGCTACATATATCTCCCCATTGCATGAATTGCACTTTTTTGCAACATGTTATTATTTGTCAGATGCTTTTATGCATGAAACTCTTCCGTATTAAAAACAAAGATGTGTTCATGCTATGCCACGCCACCAGGCATATTTGTTTCCTGTAGCTCTTAACAACAAGTGCCTAGTTTGTGCTGTCATCCACCACTCTCTCTTGCTACGTTTTCTACTGGTTATGTTTGTGGCTTTTCAGCTGCCAAAATGAGGTCAGCCAAAATGAGGTCAGATTCGTCAGATTCGGGCAAAAATAAACAACGTGTTGCCATGCCCTTCCCTTTATATCACTCCCTACCACCATACAACTGGGCAGACAGCATAATGATGGCGTTGTTGAATCATGGAGGGGAGATGCAAACTAGCGTTTGTCTTAATAAGAGAACAAGCAATGGATCTAGGAAGAACACTCAGAAATAAACCTGATTATTTTATATTAAATTCTTATTTATTTTCTTCACGAGTCAATTTTTTGTATAACGACTTAAAAGAGATAAATAGCTTAGTTGCTTAATTGCTAGAGATAAATAGATAGTTGCTTAATACATAAAACAAAGCAGCACATCACCCACAAAAGGTTTGGCCTTCGTCGTCCATGGCTTAAAAAAATAGGCTATTTTAGTCTGATTCCACACTGGGAAAGAGAAAATATTTATTAGAACTGTTTAGTGAACGAGATGAGACTGAGACAAACATAGTAATTACGAGACTAGACAGAGACCAGTAGAACCTAGGACGAGATGTAACGAGACTAAGTGTCCGCAGTTTCGTTCGGTCTCGACCCACTTTTGCCTGCCTCGAATGAAAGTGTAATTTTAATTCCGAAAATGTTTTTGTGTATGCTTTCTGAAAACGTTAATCAAACGTTAAACATTTGTATCACCTTCATACAACTTCAGCTTTCATTTTCGTCATGATTAACTAGTTTTTTCACAGGCCAAAAAATCAAGCTATGCTACCTATCTCGCAGGTGTTCCGGAAAATGAGCTTCAGAGATAGGCACCGGAGCTCGAGGGCTTGCTGAAATGCTGAAACTTGGGAAAAAAAACCTCCTGAAAAGTTATCCCCGATGTACATGTCCCCTGAAAAAATCTCTGGAAAAATATCCCGTGCAGTCATAATGTTTCATTACTGTTTATTGAGATTCAAGTGGGACTTTTGTTGTACCACTGGCACCGCTGGCAGCACGCAATCAGATATGCTTTGCGCGGGTACGACGATGCACGTGCACTAGTACCGCGACACCTTCGACATACGGTGGAACATATCTCTGAGGGATTTTCATTGATATGCTCTGGGGGGAAGGGGGGGGGAGGCTGTCCGTTCTTGTCACATCCGTATTTGCCACTGAGTGAGGGAAAGAGCTTTTTTTCAACACACCATTACGATATTTTAAGTTAAAAATACAAAAAGAGGGGTTCTGACCCAAATTCATGTTTTCTGTTTAGTGCAGGGAATATTTTTTTCCGGGGCTATTTTCCCCAGGAAATATTTACACCTGTGATACTTATACTCTTTCCGGCACTTCGGTTATCCCCACCCACCACTTAGTCGCTGGCACATCGGAAAAATCGTCCATTAACGATGCAAACAATAATTATTTACTAAAATAATATTGCTCAGTAAAGTTCTGCGTTAATCCCTTCGTGATTGCCTCAATGAAATAAGAGTCTCGTGACAGAACACTTTCGACCGTATCTTAATATGCTTGTTATAGATTTTATACCTGAATGGAAAATTCATCATTGCAATACATTTTTAACATTTCATCGTGCAAGCGTTAATTAGTATAGTTAATTTCCCCCTTCCCTGCTAGGAAAAATGTAATGATTAATTAAGAGCAATGAAGCTGCTGTAAAGAAGACAAATGATCCCAGGTGTTATGACGGGACCATGTTTCCTTAATAATGACAACAAGTAATTTTAACACTTGTATTTCACCACCCCAGAGTCCACATTTTCTTACTACGAAATATCAAATGTTTACGTGATGTATGAAGTTATTTCATACTTGTGGGTTCTAACCTAGACTAAGTGACTTTGATGCTGACACATTGTAGGCTAGCAAATTGTGGACATGTTTATTTGCTGAACAAGACCTTAAATAAACATTACATGTCACATGGTTAACAGTCACACGGTATCAATGAGATATGGCAGTCTACGTGTATGGTACCTCTACTAAGCTAAGTGAGATAGGTGAAGTTAGTATCCATAGGTACAATGGGATATGTTAACAGCTAGGGATAGTTACCATAACTATTGTCCATGCCACAAGTAACGACACGACAGTACATCCAGTGAATAAAATAAAAGGGAAAAAATCTATTGTCTGGCTGTAAAAAGAAAAAAAAATAACCTGTAGAAGAACATGTATTTCTTTTTTATTGTTAGATGCATGTAACCTTAGGAAATTGTATTTTATTTCAGGTGCGCTTTTCAAAGCAAATAACTCAGGCATTTGTGAAAGCTCAAAAACAAGAATTGCAAAATTGTTGAAAAAGCCTGTAAAATGCATTGACTTGTTGATGATCCCATAGAATTTTCTTACGGAATGGATTCTGGAATTCTTTGTGACTTGTGACGAAATCTTTTAATCAACCCACGATTGACATCTTGGAGCAGAGCTTTCTTTTTTTGAAGTTGAATTCCAGAATTTTAATTAGATCCATGTTAGTTGATCCATCAGCTTTTAAAGATGTCTTTGCTTTGTTAACATGCTGCTGTACTGTGCTCCACAGCATGCTTGCTGACATTATCGGCGCAAGCAAGACCTGCGTTTCGACTTTTCATTGGGATGATTAAATTCTTGACTTCCTTGTTCTAGCTGCTGTTTGCCCAAAGAATAATGCTTTTTGATTTCACGCATTCTTGCTCATTAACGGGGTTTATATTCAATGCTGATTTCGGAACAACGGAATTATCGACGGAATATTTGTGTCTTCAGCGTTTCAGCATCTTCACTCTCTCGCAATCTAATATGATCATGACACTTTCGGATCTCCGTGTTATCGCCAGTCATACTGAATAAATTTGATGGGACAGAACTTTATTTATTGTACCAGGCAGCCACAATTTAGCAGAAGTTTTGCTGAAGTTCTTGTACCAAATAGGAGTATTTAGTTGATATTTGACTAATGTATGGTGTTGAGTGCTCTGAATTTGTTTCAACTGGTGGCATTTTGGAATTGATGTAGGATCTGGAAATAGGAGATCCAACTTTGATTTAAATTCACGATTGAATATAATTTCGCTGCAGTTGCTTGTGTAGTGGCGCAAAGTGTGATTCTTGATGATAACATGTAAGCATTAATTCTTTCTGGGATTCCAGAGCCATCACGCCAAGCTGCCTTGTATACTCTCTTAAAATTACGAACATAAATTTCTGCTAAGCCATTTACCCAAGGCGAATAAGCCGGACCCATTAGGTGCCTAATGTCATTCATTTTTAACCAATTTTTAAACTCGGCAGACATCCACTGAGAGCCGTTGTCTGTAATGAGACAATCCATCATGTGTATTCGGCAATGTGGGTATTAAATATCTCTATTACTTTAGCAAACGTGGTTGACTTCATTTTACGCACGAATGGAATTTTGCTGTAAGCATCAACCATAATAAAAAACATATAGTTGTCAATCGGCCCAAGAAAATCGGCATGGAACCTGGCATTCATTGGATTTTCCCAGGTGTGCTTAGCACCTGAAACTTGTGTATCCTTAAATTCTTGACAGTTAGTGCAAGATTTAACCTTCTTTTCAATGGTTCGTTAATCCACGGCCACCAAATTTTTGCTCTAGCTAAGCCCTTCAACTTAACAATTCCTAAGAGTGTACTATGAAGATCACGCAGCATTTGTTTACGTAAGGCTGTCGGGATAATGACTCAGTATCCCCAAAACGATGTATTAGGTTCCACAGTAATTTCATTACGGCGAATGAAGTAAGGTTTTAATTCTGAATCATCACAATTAACTAACCAGCCATGATGAACACCTATATCGATACACCTTGCAAAGAATTGGGTCTTTGCGACTTTCAGCTACCTGTGTTTCGTTTTGCACAGGCAAATTAGAGATAGTTCTAGTGCTAATACATTATATTGAGCCTCCGCCTTATCAAACCCTTCAACGTTGGGAGGGGGAGCCTCGACAATGCATCGGCTGTTACGTTATCTTTCGCTAGAATATGCTGGAATTCATAGGTGTAGCCATTTGCGGTATACCTGTGTTAGGACCATAAATCCATACCACAGCCTTTTGGTCAGACGGCAGTATGGATTTCTGCCCATGTACGTACTCGTGAAACTTTTACTTCTCAGGCCACGCTTAGTGTCTCACTATCAAAATGACTATAGACCTGTTCTGCCTTAGTGAGCTTGCGATAAGAAAGGCAATAGGCCTTGACTCACCATTAGGCATAAGATGCATAAGACTCGAGCCTACGCCGTATGGAGAGAAGTCACAAACTAATTTTAGCTTGAGTTTTGGGTCGTAGTGAACCCCAAAACTTCTGATTTAACAAGAAGTTCTTTGACGTCTTTATCAACCACCTGATCACACTCTGCCCCCCCCCCCCCAACCCATTTAACTTTAGGGCTCAACAGCCGGGTTACTGGGGCCAGAATATGAGGCATGTGAGGAAGATATTTGGAGTAGTGATTAACAAACCCCAAAAAACTCTGAAGCTCAGGAATATTAGTTGGATTTGGAGCTTTCATATTAGCTTCAATTACCTCTGGTAATGTGTGTAAACCTTCAGTATTTATCATATGACCCAGATATTTAAGCTCAGGACGCGACAACCTGCACTTGTCGAACCCAAGTTTTGGCTCAGCATCTTGCAAGGCTGTTAACAACTGATTTAGTGACTTGTCGTGCTTTGCACCTTTGCCACTCACTAGGATGTCATCATAAAAGAGAAGACATTTTGGAATTTTGCTTGTTATTTTTGCTATTAAACTTTCAAAAATTCCAGGACTTGTGGCTAGGCCCAATGGTACCCTAAGCCACCTGAAAAGCCCTAGAGGCGTATTAATAGTCAATGCAGCTTGCAACTCTGGATCGAGTTCTATTTGTAAGAATGCATTCTTAAGATCAATAAGACTGAAGGAGTCACTTCCTGCCAACTCAATGAAAAGTTCAGCGGCTGTAGGAACCGGAATGATCAACTTTGAGCTGGGGGTTCACAGTGGTTTTATAGTCACCAACCACTCAAATTTCGCCGTTCGGTTTATGAACCACCACGATCAGAGTCGCCTACTCGAATGTGTCTACTGCTTCCAGGATTCCCAGACTTACAAGTCGACCGGTTTCCTGGTATACTTTGTCCTTCAATGCAAAAGGAACCGGGCGTACTTTTCTGTTCAATGGTTTGGCATCTCCCTTAAGCTAAGTTGTGGCTTTTTAGTGTTGTCAGTTGGGTTGTTTACTTTAACTTTCTTTACACTTTTAACCTTGGCTTGTTAGGTCATAATAAATAAATAAATAAATGTTTAACCACTTAAGGTGGTAAGGCAAATGGAAGGGTAGGGGAACCACTAACATCAAGCTTAGAAGAAAAATAAGATATTGTGTAGAAAGAAGTAAACAGGAAAAAGGTATGTAGTATGGCCTAGATCCTACGTGCAAAGAAACCTGTCCTCCCCCCCCCCCCCAGCTCCAGGACTATAATCAATCCTAAAAATTGAAAGCCAGTCTGTGCCCAAAAGGGTTGGTTTACAATGCTTGGAAACCATGATATCTAAATACTCAGTTTCCCTATTTAAAGTTACCTTTAAGTTTACAGTGTACATGGCCTGTTCTTCCCCTTCAGTATATGAATGGAATGAAAATGGACTGTTTTTAAGTATACAATCCGAAAAATATTTTTTATACCACTCCATTGGAATCACCGTTCTGTCACAACCAGAATCAAGTTCCATAAATAAATCTATTCCATTCAGATGGACTGGAATATTCCACTTGTGTATTGTACGTGAATTGACAACTAAAATCTTATTAGCTATTAAAGGAACTGAAATTCGTCGTCCTCCTTGCAAATTCCCACAGTGTTATTTTCGGACTACTTTTTTTGCAGCTATATTTGTTTTTACTTTTTACTTTAGGGTTGTAACTCTGGTTAGTTTTAGAGTATTCTTTCGGGTTAGGGACTTTAGTGCTAACTGCTACTAGGCTTCCCACAAATAGGTTTCAGGTGCCCTTGGGTGTGACAACGGCCACAAATGTAGTCCTTAGAGCACCGGGTTTTGATGTGGCCGTTTTTTCTGCAACAGTAACAAGTAAAATCTTTGACAGATTTATACTTAAAACTAGCCTGTTTACTTTTCAGAGTAACATAATTAATTGTTTTAGAAACTGCTCTAATTTCAGCTTGGTCAGCCTCAGCTGATTTTAGAGATAATGCTAGGGACACAGTAGCTTTTAAATCAAGGTTTCTTTAAGAAATTCTCTTTGGATCCTGTCTGACCGAACCCCCCCCCCCCACCACCAATTTATCTCTAATCATTTCATTATTAATTTCCATATTTTTATCAAAATCACAATCTTAGTTAAAGTTTTTAACACGGCAAAGTATTCGTTAATGGATTCATCAGTTTTTTTAATCTTACGGAAAAACTTAACTCTCTCTGACATTACTGACGGTAATGGCTCAATGTCGTCCAAAATCGTTTTAACTAAAACGTTATGAGTTAAAGCATTTGGTAAACTAGGAGAAATGATATTTTATAATTAGCCTGAAACATTTTATGACCGACTGACGCCATTAAAACATCAATTTTGTCGGTATCAGCTACCTTTTTAGCTCTGAAAAAATAATTAATTCTGTTTGAATATTTTTCCCACATATTCGTTTCTGGTTCGGACTCGGAATATAAACCTGATGATTTACCCGACATATCGGAATCTGAACCGCTAGTAACAGGGTTAATATTTACAACATTGCTATCAATAGCATTTTTACTTGTAACAGCATTTGCTGCGCTGCATTTGCTACATTAACGTCCAAGCTAACAGCTGGGTCACCACCTACAGGTAGTAAAGACTTAATACCCGTCTCTGGCATACAATATGCCTTCAAAAAGTAAATAAAAGTTCAAATTACTTTTAACAATTCTATTAATTCCAATTGAAGCCACACGAGACCACCAGAAAATTACGTATCTACTAAGCCATACATCTTCAAGTAGCCTACCTAGTTTTTTAAACTCTAACCTATGCACATAATTTAACTAGGATTTAAACACAGTTTTGCTAACTAACATCTCACAAGTGGTTTTCAACAACACTGTCGTCCTATGCAAGTACGCATGACGACCAAATTTCACTAAACACTTCGGCATTTTAAAAAAAATACCGTACAACCAGCTAGGATAAGGGCATGACACAATCGCATTACTGAGGATTAATTTAGTTGTGTTTTTGTCTTAGCTTGTCTTTGTAGTATTGGCGGTGTAGTAAGCTAAGCCGATGCGGTGCATCAGACACATCCATTGTACAAATTATTCGTCAGTAATACAATTGCCCCCTCCAGTTCTAGTTAATAAGGTACAAATTTTAACTACATTATTAGCACCACACTTGGTTTACCACACAGGAAACTAATTTTGAAAATTTAAGATTTAAGAATAATTCCCAACTTGGGCACTAATTCTACTGTACAATAGAAAAAATTGCCAGCTTACCACAAACTAGGAGCACAATAGTTGCAGTACAGAAGAAAATTATCTACTCTTAATTTAAACTAATCTAGGCAACTTCTTGTCGCCATCTGTAATGTATTATTTTATATTCGTGGGTTTTAACCTAGACTAATTTAGTTAGATGCTGACACATCGTATGCTAGCAAATTGTGGACATGTTTATTTTCTGAACAAGACCTTAAATAAAGATTACATGTCACTTGGTTAGCAGTCACATGGTGTCAGTAAGGTATGGCGGTCTACGTGTAGCTAAGTGAAATAGGTGAGGTTACATGCTACAATGGGATAGGGACATAGTTAGCATAACTATTATCCATGCTACAAATAACGACATGACAGTTTGACTGACACATCATAACTGACTGAAAAAGAAACGAAATTTCTTTGTAAGAGATTGAAACTAAAGTTAATGATGGAGATTAACTGTCAACTCACGGATTCGATCTGCCCTCCTGCAGAGTCTAATCCTGTGTTAAACAAATATAAACAATTTGGCACTTAGGAGTTAAACAATTAGCTCTAGCTGCAGCGCACGGGTTCTATGACGAGAGTTTATTTCAAACGATTTTGCAAGTTAATTTAAGAGCTTAACAGCTAACCATAGATTCGTGTGGTAGTGTACAACAATACCTGCCACCACGAGCAAAGCACCTGCTACTCATACTGTAAGTGCAACACAAGCTATTATTATCGATAGCATGGACGTGGACATTTACTTTAGAACGGGACTGTACATGGTAGTTGCTAATATGCAATGCGTGCTGTTTTGAAATTATATAGTCAATTTGAAATTAGGTAGCTATTTTTCAGTTTCCTTCAAATTTAGAACACAGACGAACTAGATGAATTAAAATGGGGAATGTACCATTGTCGTTATTAATCTGTAATTGGAACATTCATCTAGAAATTAGGTGGCCATTTTGAAATAATGTGTATTATGGTATAGTTTCCTTCAAATTTATAATGCAGACAAGTAGTTGCAACCAACTAAAGTAGGGAATGTACCTCGGTCGTTGTTAATCTGTAATGGGTGCACATCTTTAGATTGGGTCGCCATTTTGATATTATGCTTATTGTTGTCCAATTTCCTTCAGATTTAGAATGTAGACGAAATAGTTGATACCAGTTGAAGAGTGAATGTGCCACTGTCATTATTAATCTATAAATGACTCCATCTTCAACTTATGGTGGTCAATTTGGAAATGTCTAAGATACAATTTCTTTCAAATTTATGAAGCAGACAAACTGCTGGCAATGAATGGAAATAGTGACTGTGCCATGGGTTATTAATCCGTCATGGGTGGCATTTGAAAATTAGGTGGCCATTCTGAAATTATGTTTAGTATTGTCCAATTTTTTCCAATTTTGAACGTAGACGAATTAGTTGCAACGAATTAAAATGTTGAATGTACTATGGTCGTTTTCAATTTGTATGGGGGTACTTTTCAAAAGCGGTAGTTATTTAATATTAGGTGGTCAACGAAGATTGCGGTTGCTCATGTTAATTTATTTTCGGTATTCACAAGACAGAAACCTATATGATTTCTGTCCTGTGCTCCACAGGTCAGTCCACTTATATGATTTCTTCGGTGGTTCATCTCGAAAGTCGCCCTC
Source organism: Lithobius niger (assembly GCA_023313725.1). Taxonomy (NCBI): domain Eukaryota; kingdom Metazoa; phylum Arthropoda; class Chilopoda; order Lithobiomorpha; family Lithobiidae; genus Lithobius; species Lithobius niger. The sequence continues at coordinate 31,157 of JAHWFP010022561.1, read as the reverse complement.
TTCTAAAATATTTGCGGTAGGAATTTCATATTTGAACTCGTGAATTTCACGCTCCAAAACTCCCTTGTCATGAAATTTCAACCAATTCAGAACAAAATTGCGAACGTTAGAAACACAGAATCCAAACTCAGTGGAGTATTAATTTAACCTCACTCGCTTCATTCTTTCGGCCAATTATGTTCCGATTTCTTCCAAATTTAGAACATAGGCGAAATACCAGCTGTAAATTAATATAGTTAAGTACTTTGGTTGCTATTAATCTGAAACTAGCAGCACCGGCTACTTCGCTCAAGTTTGGCTTTTTTTTCCCGTTAGTTGCTTAAACAGGATGAAATGCCTCGAGAAGTGTCAGAGAACTTTGGATGCAAACCTATTTTCATACTTACATGGCCAAAAGGAAATGTCCGTGTTAAATGTTGCTTATGGACTTTTCCTTTTGGCCATGCAGTATGGCTTAGCGGTAGAACTTCATATTTTGGTTTCAAAGGTCGTGGGTTCAATTCCTGGCTCAAGCAGTCTAACAAATGTCCAAAAGTCAATGTAAATAAGTTTGTATCCGTATTTATTTGGTTTTGGTTGCTATTGAATGCAGTTCATTTTACTGCAATCAATGTCTGGCCTTATAAGTACTGACACCAGAAACTAAAAATTGAAAAACTAAATTTACCTATTTATTTAATACTCATAAAGTAAACCTGTTCTCGTGACTTTATAGAGTGTATGGTTTAATCTGTATAGTGTACCTGTTAATGAGAGCTACTTACCTAATGTGAGGTATACCCATTCTTTATACCCATTCAATGCCAAGCCTTCATTAAAAAGATGTACAGGTTGTTGAACACACCATGTGATCACTTGTGGCTTAGCTTGCAGAAGTATATGATTATTGAGTGCCAGTCTGACGATTTCATGTTGCAGACTGTTGTTTGCTGATGGACGTTCCTGAAATTCAAGGCTTCCACAGAAAACGTTCGGTCAACAATCAATGACGTAAAGTGCCTAAATTAGCAAATTTGCTAATTTAGGCGTTTTACAAGCAATCTCGGATGATAAAAAACAGGCCAAAATTAAGTCCGGATTTAATGGCTTTCATCAGCCACCTTATTCACATTTTTAGCCTTGCTACTTCCAGAGGAGTAGACAAAAACAAACAAATAAAGTGTACCTTTTAATGACGAAGACTAGCCGAGTCATTCGCTCTGCTCATTTGATGTCGTCTCACTACACTCAAGGTAATTTCTTGTTGTCGTTTGTATGCTGCTGACAGACCTTCCCAGCAAAACTGATCAAGTAAATGTTCAAGCAAGTGAGCAACATGAAGTGAACATTTTTCCTAATGCTTCCTTTCTTACATAAATGATAAACAGAACTGAAAATGATCAAAAACATTTGAATGGCGTAGTAAGGTTTCACATGGAGTAAAACTGTTCAACATACTGGTACAGTGGTACGTAAAATCTGTCCTGTTTTTAACCTTGGTTTAGTTACACCTTGCCCCAAACAATCAATCAAGTTCGTTTTTGTTCTCTAATTCTACTTAGTAGTTTTATTTGTAATAAAGTTTTTATTTGTACTTTCATACATGACAGTCAGCATGCAGTCAGTCTGGCATCAGTACTTGTCACTGCTGCAAAGCTAATAAGCAGAGTTTGGGCTAGTTCTCATAATGCTGTGGTGGGACTATATTTATTTATAAATAAGGATCTCGATCGCCAGAAACTGGCCCTATGAGCTTTGCGCCAGTGAAAAGTTTTGATGCCAGTGACTGACTGCCTGCTGACCTTCTCACACCGACTTTCATAACTGGATGGTATGACGGGAGTGCATTAACTTTTTTTTACCTGCAGCTGCGATTCTCTTCAGTTTTGGAGTAACCGAATTTGATAAATTAAATTCGGTTACTCCAAAACTGAAGAGAATCGCAGCTGCAGTTTTGTATGCTGACCAAGTATGTTGAGGAGGATGGCACACCAATCTTGATGGTCTGTCGTACTGGGACATTCGTCGTTCGAAGGTATCCCAGATTCATGAACTCTTGGGCATGTTTAATGAGGCATGGTGCAATGGCATGGTACCAACTGCTTGAAAGTAAGCTGTTTTGATCCCAGTCCGAAGGGCAGGCCGGGGCTGATCTAGATTGATGGTCTGTGGATGCTGGCTGTCTTGTCTTGAGCTGTAAAACTCTTGGAGAGGATGGTGGCAAACATTTCTTGGTATTTGGTGCAACATAACTTCTTGCGAAGTTGTCAGTTTGTATTCCATCATGGGCGGAGTGTGCAGGGAGGTTGCTATTATTTTGATGTTGGAATCAGGGATTAGAAAGCTTGGGCAGATCTTGTATGAGATCAGTCGTCCTTATACCTGTGGATTGTGGAGTATGAGCCGCTTTTTGGCACAGGGAAACCCGTTGAGTCCCATTTTGTTGTCATAGTGCTTAATGGTTTTTAGTTATCATGGTTCTGTGATAATTTTTTCGCCACAATGAAAAAAGTTCAGAGCAGAGCGTTGAAAGCAAGGTTCGTTATCTTTTCCACCAACCCACTTGCTAGAAAGTTTCGTAAACGAACAAGCACTCCCCGCTCCTCCCCACACTAGAAAAGATACCTCCATAAAAATACACATAGGGGTGAAAATGCCCAATCAGCAACACCCCTGTAAAAAAACCTAATAGGGTAAAAAAAAAAACAAATTGCGGGGTGTTTCGGGAGGGTTGCTTAAAAAAGGCTGCTCTTCCATTTTTTTCTTACTACTCCAGACTTATAAGGCTATCTTCCCCGAGCAGGGTAAATATAGAAAACGAACAATATACGTATGTACACAAAACATATCCGAAATCTAACAGAAAATAGGCTAATAAGTATTGATTTTAATAGTATGGGGTGCTAATGTCTAGAATGACGTCATTCAATATGGCACCCTCTTTTGTTGTATTAAAATAAGTGCCCACTAGCAATCGAATCCTGTTAATGACCAGCCGAAACTGAAACCGAGCCTACTGGCTGCTTTTACAGATGTTTCGTATCGGCGTCACCATTTTTATTACCAGTGCAACTTAACCAGACATGATGTCATCCAAGATGGCTTAGGTACCACCACCGAGCCCGGGCCTACATTTTCCTTACAACTATTGTTTAAGACTTTTCAAAACTTTTAGAATTTCCAGGTCGCTGGGTGAAATCCAACTTTTTATATTTTAATTTTTTTGTTCGAATTGGGAGCCCCTGCACCCTTTAAATATTTAAACTGTATGAAAAGAGATGAGGCATACTTTTCACAATTGTCAATCTTTGTACCGTTCTTACTCTTAACCTTCAGAAAATCTCAAGAGATTCGAGAGGTGTGTTCCCAAGTTCTGTTGAGACATTTTGAGGTTTACTGTTTATCTATCTTTCTTTTTATACAAGGTGAGTCAAAAGTATCACCCCACCAAAAGCACTACAGCTTTGGAATTACGCACCTGACTCATAGGACTTTGTTTTTTTCCTCAGATGGGGGCTACCTTGAGCTTGCAGTGGGGTACCCTTCCCCTCTCGACCCCTCCAAATAAAAAACTGAACTTTGTTCCTGCGATAAATAGAGTTTGGTTCCAATTAGGGAAATGCGCATGGCCCGGACAACGTGACTGCCGATTGCATCTTCAATTTATTTGCCACACCCAAATGAGGGCTTCCCTGCAACGCGCAGGAAATTGTGCATGCACCCACCAAAGGTCCTTGCTGTCGATGCGCCATTAAGCCTCAATTCCCCCCAACACCACTGAAATTGCACAAGCTGTAGGAACACGGTGTATCCCTAAGATGGGGCCACTGCATGAGTTTGCATTGGGGCGCCCTGCCCCCTCACTTCCTCCACCCCCAATGCCCCCAGATACAAGTTTATGTCTGTTCCTTAAAATAAACATGACTAACACCTCCTGGGCTGGAAAGTCGATTCCTGACACCTCCAATAAATTAAAGAGAACAGGCACTGTCACCTGGTAGCAGGCGAATGTCCCCCTGGTGAAAAACCCCCTTGAAAATATCCTTCTTGCTACTTCCCCCAGGAAAATATTTACCCTCTGAACAAAAAGTATAAATATAGGGCAAAATTAAATAAACAGTTAGGTTACGTGCGGGAACGATGATGAGCCTAAAGCCTCCACCAAACGTAACTGCCGGAAACACACTGCCGTAAAATAAGACAAATGAAAATTTTGTTAACATCAATAACTCCAGGAATTGATGTCGGCACTCTAAAGCGTGCAAATTGTGGCAGCTCCCCTCTTTTAAAACGTTTAGTGTTTTTTGTTGAGAACAAACCCACAATTCGTGGCCGAAAATTAAATATTGTTGCATATAATTTTAAGTGCTTGTTAATCAGAGCGCATCTTTGTCACACATAACTTCCTGGCCTTTGGTCATTCAGTTCAATCCTAGAATTTGCGTTCAAATTAGTTCAACCAGTTCAATCTTTGCGTTGAGTCCTAGGAGAAATATTTTTAATTCTGTGTTCGTAAGTTTTTCCCAACCTCCTTTCCTATTTTTCTCGTGGCAAATATCAGTTCAATCCCATCGTACTGGGGTTCAGGCTGATATTTTGTTTTCAATTTTTCTTTTTACTTCTGTGTTCGTAATGTGTTTTCAAACCACTTGGTCTTTTTTGGTGGGGGGAAGGGGGGGGAGTGTTTCCCCTGAGGGTTATTGATGTTAAACAGATTTCAGTCTTAGTATTTTTTGGTGGTGAGTTTCTGGCAAGTTATGATTGGTTGAGGCTGTTTTGTTCTGTGTTTTTTTTTTGTTTTTTTTTTTGTTTTGTACTTTTTTTTTGAATGCGGATATTTTCTGGGGGGCTATTTTCAAGGGGACGTTTCACCAGGGGGATACTCGCCTGCTGCCAGGTGATAGTGCCTGTTCTACTGCTCAACCCAGGGGGAGTTAGTCATGTTTATTTTAAGGAACAGACATAAACTCGGTATCTGGGAGGTGGGGTGAGGGGGCTGGGTGCCCCAATGTAAGCTCATGCAGTGGCCCTCATCTTAGGGACGAACCTTGTTCCTATACGTCAGTTGTGCAATCTCAGTGCTGTTGGGTGCACCGGACAATTTCCTGCTGCGTGGAGAGAAGCCCAAATGTGGGCATGGCAGCTAAATTGAAGATTTAATAAAACGCATCCCATCTGGCATGCCGTTTTTGGCAGTCATGTTGACCGGTCCATGTGCATATTTCCCCAATTGGAACTAAACGTCTATTTCTCACAGGAACAAAGTTAAGTTTTTTTATCTGGGGATTGAGGGGGGCAGGGTGCCCCAATGCAAGATCATGGGGTGGCCCCATCTTAAGGACAAAACAAAGTCCTATGAGTCAGGTGCGTTATTTCAATGCTGTAGGGCTATCGGCAGGTTGCAAGTGACTTTTGACTCACCCTGTATATTAAACGAAAGAGCGAACCTCAAAACGATCTCAGGGGTTCATCCTCCAAAAGAGCAATTGATTCGAAGCAAAGCCTCTGCATCAAAAACCTGGTTTTGAGCATACAGGATACTACAATCTGAGAAGAGACTCGAACCCAGAACAGCCCCATACTAAGCTGGGGTATTAACAGTATGCAGATGTCATGAGTTCTAGTCCCTGTCAGGGCAATTATCTTTTTTTTTTACTGAGATCGTTGTGTCTTGTTTTCTCACAAGGCCAGCCTTTAATGTGCATTGTGTTGCTTCATTCAGACTCTATCAGCGTGTCTTGTATGCTAGAGATGATTTTTGCCAGGTGAAGGGTTCGTTCATACCTTTAAAAAAGATGTCCATCACTAAGTTTGAACAAGCATTTAAAAGGGTGAGAGGGGACGGGTGAGGTTGATGGGGATTGTTCTGAGATGGCAGCCTGGACTAAGACACGTGTTAACCCCCGAAAACAACATGTTGTTGGCTTTTACCAACACCACAATCTTAGATAAAGAAACGGGGTATTTATGCAACATGCCAACATTTAACTCGTCCACATGAAGGAGGTAATGTTTCGTATCTTAGTCATGTTGCAAATATTGAATGGAGTGTATACTAGCGAACACAGACCAAACAAAACAGTAATCATCCAGACTACGAACGTTGACCAGTATATTGGGACCTAGTTTGAGCTTGTTGGAGAGTGGCATAACCTTTCCTGGCAAACGGTCTATAGATTCCAACACATAGTTTGGTACACACGCAGCGCTTGAAAACCCATCCATTTTCGTTTATGTCCAATACTCGGCAGAATTTTGTTTGGTATTTCCGAGAGAACGTCCTTGTTCCCCACTCTGGTCAGATTGGAATTGAAATTAGCTTTCATAGTTCCTGTCTTATCCGTGCTTTTTCCAAGAGAAGGCATAATCCGATTTGAGCTTTTATATTCACCAAAAGCCATCGGCTTTGCTCCAATAGATGCCAATATCTATCCTCGTACCATTCCAACAAAATCAACGGTTCATAGTGGATTTCATCCGAAGTAAAATCATGCTTGAGAGACAAGAAGCAGATGTTGAAAGCATGGCCCATGAGATCAAACCCTCGTAAATCTAAACTAAATGGCCTCACTTCGAGTTTGGTATTGTCTGTCACTTCAAATCTTTTCTTTTAAATCATGAATCATATAGGGCAAGACCCCAAACAATTCTGATATCCTCTATTATATACATGATATCAGAATCTGATATTGTTTACTACGAGGTTGAAATTTGACGGCTTTCGAGAAATTATACTGGTCACTATGGCTTGAGTTTAGGAAAACACAATTTAGGTCTTTTTTTTAACGACTCTTCAATTTCACTTTCGCATTGTTTTACAGCTCCACCACACTTGTGCCATTTATACGCTTGGCTGTTAGAGTAAGTCCCATCGTACGAATTACTGGTTATATTACATTTACCTTAGTGGCGTGTTTCATACGTCCGTTTATATCACTTGTAATTGAATGTCTTCTCACAGTATTGGCAAGGCAAAATCTCCTTGTGAAACATTGGAAGCTTGTGCTTTTCTTCTTCATCAGTCACCTTTGGTTCTTTTTTTTATCTTCCACTGGCAAAACCTTCTCTTTGTTCAGCGGAAGAACGTAGGCGAGTGTGAAATTCTGGTATGTACCATGGTTTTTCCAAATCCGGGAAACACTTCACAGTAACACATACTCCCAAACTTGACTTTTTCAGGCATGGTCATTTTTCCATTGCATTGGTTGTCATGCACCAAAAATTCCTCGTATGAAGAAATGAGTTCTCCGCAATCACGCCAAGAAAAGTTTACCACGCATTGCTTTTGTAGATGATTTTCTACCTCTTTTTGCAAGAAAAACTCAACCTTGCATTTCTTGCACTGGAACCGCGAAACTATCTCGTACTTGTAGGCCATGACTGATATGAAGACCTTCTGGTGACACATAATACATGTTTTTAGATTTATGATCCATTTTTGTTTTCCTCCACTCCAAACTATGCCCGTCATTAGATGATGTAATGACAACCAGATTGGAAATAGCTGAAGCATGTTTTGTATCCTTCAGAAGAGCACAATTCTGGTATTATGTGATACAGCGTGGCTGGAAATAGATGAGGTATTCTTCATGGTTTAGCAGAGTTCCGTGTTTAGGACTAAGTGTAACCGTGATTTATGCTTCAGCAGAGTGGCATGCTTGGTATTAGAGACAGTTGTGTGAAGGTAGTCAACCGTGCTGTTATTTAATCATTCAGTTTTCTCTGGTTCTATTTAATCCACTTCTAATTAACGTTATTTGAGGTAAACAGGAAGTGAAGAAGAGAAATCCAATAATTGCTGCACATAGAATAAACGGTTTCATATAGTACACACAATCAGTACTGTGTGCCCCCTTTTTTGAAGTGGGCATTGCTGGAAAATTTCGTATTATCGCTATGAGTCTACCCCACCACTTGAAAAAACTGATGTATGGACCAATGATAGCTGAAACATAAATATTATATATTGTCTTCATGTTGTTACTTCTACACTGACTGGATTAAATGCTCTACACTAGCTAAAAGAAAGAAACGTATTACTGATACTCTGCTTTCTGGTAGCCATACTTCAATAACATTAAAGTGTTGTGTAATTTAAATCTAGTTCAGAATGTATCAACCCCTTTCACTCCTGACGTGTGCCCAGAACGACTGTTTTTAAAGTCCAGTGTAGTTGGTGACACGATTCCTCTCACACCCTCTTTGCTCAACTACCAAGCCTACTGTAGCTCTCTTGCTTTACTTCAAAGTTCAGGGAACCTTTATGAAACTTGATTTTGTCTCTGGTCTTTTGCCTTCTTGCGTATGCGTATGTTATGGAAGTGATTCGTAAACGGCTATTCATACAATGCTTACTTTGCTACTCTTTGTTGTTTGAGCCTGATACTGTTAAGTCTCAATACTTTTCATTTTGTTTCTTTACAGACACTTATTGATGAGTTCAAACATCGTTCCTCTGGACTTGGTATTGAATATTTGCGTGCTATTGGCAATACGTATATGCTACCTAAGGCCTACGACTTCTTTGTGGATGTAGTAAATAGTGGAAAGCATCAGAAAAGGACAGAACCTGAAATCGAATATGGTACTGCAGACGCTCAAGAGAAGCTCAATTTGCACACACGGATACGAATTGTAGCTATTTCGGGACTGATACCATTTATGCACGCAAAAGCCGAAGAGGTACGTTACAAAATTTTCATTTAAATAATACTGGCTAATAATATTGCGACATTGATAAATACAAACTGTAAACAAAAAAATTGTTTTACTCTCACCAGAATCGTGTTTTTTTTCTTTTTTCCGGATCGTGCTTCTTGTCTCCAACATATTAAGTGATGATTTTACACTTTCACAGCTCTTTGGTAAAAAGGCAAATGACGTGCTTTATTTCTCTCAGAATGAACGTTAAATTTCATTTAATTCTCACTCACTCACTTACAAACTTGTTCGCATTGTAACGGTATTAATTAGGGTAAAAACTACGATGTAATTAAACGTCATTAAGACTATTTCAAATTAGCCATGGTCTAGAGGTGTTAAAGTCTGTTAATCTACATTTTAAGCTTATTAACACTAAATCCTATTCTGACTATCAACTTCTTCATAATTATTACAAAGGTAAAACTGACATAGTTTCCCTTGCTGTGGTCTTCCTCTGTGGATCCCCTGTTGTGGTACGAAGCCCCAGTACAAAGTTAGTCTGTACTGTCATAGTTACTTCCGGTATGGTACCATGCATACATTGCATAGCCCAAAGATTAGGGGTTTGAATAATATCTCTGTAATGTGTGGTGCAGTGGCAACCCGGACCACTGCACTGTGACTGAGGTTGGCGCTAATGACCAAGCTGTTGACGCGCCATTAAGCCTCATCTCCCCCCCAAAGACCTCGAACCAATGGTGGAATGGTGTTTTATAGTATGCCATTACGTCATTCTAAAAATAGACTTGACGTAATATCCAAAAGTAACCCAGTGATGATGCTATGTGTTGTATAGACTGGGAAGAACGTCTCTTGACCCCCTCCCACCCTTGTCAAATGGAAGGCAAACAACGTCCATGTCATTTGGGCCCACACCTGCAGTCATCACATTAATCACAGTTCGGTATCACTAGTCTACCCCTGAGTTTTTACACATGCCCCCATCAAAATATTAAGCTTATTTAAACCATAGATATATGACCATAATTTAAGATCATTGCGTGAAGAAGTTACGTCTGGTAATCCCTTACACGTGAAGGGATGTCGACATAGACCCCAGTCGCGCCAAAGCAGCCAAAATCCCTTTATTAAAGTATATACAAAAACGAAAACATTCACAGTAGTGTCTGGAGCAATGGACATCCCCAGCACCCCTAGAAAAAAATAAGACTCGTGGGAGTCAGAGAAGCTGGCACCCTCACAAACATAATACAGCGAACAATGTAGGCCAAGCAAAAGAAGAAAAAATATATTCCGGCAAAACATCTAATCCGGTAAGTGGATGAATACAGAAAAAAATGTATCCTCATATCAGATGGATAAATGGGTGAAAAACTCCATCCAACAAGACGCAACAAGTACAGCAGGAAAACAAAATTATAAAAATAATCCAACAGAAGTGGCGCATCACTGGCAATTCTCCATGGACAAAAAGAAAATACATAGATCGATGAAACAAAAAAATAAATACGTAAAAACAATAGCTCAAAGTATATTCTGAACAAGATACAGACTGTATACAAAAACCAACCAACCGTGCTCAACTCAACAAATCTCTGCGCTTGACAAAGTCATCGACATGAAACGTCCGATGAACAAAGAAAATGAGAGTAAAAAAAATTTGTTCACACAGTGCAGTGAGCAGTGAGCGCAGTTGCTGTCTATGGGTCCCTCACCATCCCCAATCTCACGTGAATGTTGCTGTTGGTTAATGTGTAAGCTGGAGAGTTAGCTGGTGTAACCTCAGCACCGCCACCTTTGTTTCCTGCCAAAGGGGTCATAACTTCTCAATAAGAGCCATCAAGGCTTCGTGGTTAGTGATCAACCTGTAGTTCTGCTGAACGTCACTGACCTCCGGTAAATCACGAGGAAGAACATCAATAATTTCCACATTCGGCACCATTCCAGTTGACGGAGCATCATCCCATGTATGATGGCACTCAGGAATCATCCAATGTATTAAAGGGTTCACAAAACATCTTCCATTTATTTGCTGGTCCAACGAGTGAAATTGGCTAAATTGTTTGTTTCATGAAGTCATTGGAAGCTGGTAGGTAGTTGTATATTTCTTCAAGGCTTGCATAAATTCCTGGTGTGTCCTATTATCTATGCTACTAAACAAATTCCGGCAGGTATACCTTTGGCGATTTATAACCGGGTATTTACTGTGGGGTGTCAGACTTCTTGTTTCTTCCCAAAACATCCCCTAGTGTTGAAACCTGAGTCTCTATCTTCTGTGCATCCCGAGTTGGCCCGCATGGGTTGGCCAGTTGTGACCAACCATTGGTGAATCTTCCGTTCCGTTAGGCCTATTTTCATTGGTGTAATTTGATTTTATGACCCTGAAATTTGCTTTAAACTACTCTGAAATTGATCGTGACGTCATAGTTTGAACAGGTATTCTAATCAGAAAGAAAGTTTGCCTGAACGAACTTTGACGTCATGAGCAGTTTTCAGGTTGCAAACTTTTGCAAAAAAAAAAAAACCTAATCGGATGACTTTTTTTGCATCCTACTATATATAGATCTTAAAAATTGGTTTTGCTTCAACTGAGTAAATGCACGGAAAAGGAAGACCTGGTTTTAAAAGGGTGCCAAATATTTACATTTCTGAAACGGGGAGGTGCATGAATTGAGCGAGCAAAGTGAGCGAATTCAATGTAAACTAAACCTGTTCGGTGAGTTTCTCGCTTTGCTCTCTCAATCTTTCTTTTAACGCTACTCTAACCTTTGTAGGTGTCTACTTCTGGAGCAGTAGGTGTAGAAACATGCAAGCAGATCTCATGTTTTGAATACATGCGTGCTGAGGAATGTGGTGAACGAATTGTAATAATAATAATAATATAGAGACGATGCACGAGGCATCCACCCACCCAAATTTCCAGGTGGCAGATGTTAAGTGGAAGAAGTACCACCATTATGACAGTTGTTTTTTGCCGCATGAGGGAGGAAACCGGAGTACCCGGAGGTAACCCTCGTGCAACGAGCGGGAAGCAACTGGAGAAAAACCCGTACATATACACTAACCATCGCCAGGATCGAACCCGGGTCTGTACGAAGCCAGAGATGTACACTGGGACCAGGACGCCTATCGAATCTGACGCACCAGTTCTCGCAGCTACCCGTGCTACTGTGAGCATCAATTGCAATTAGCTTGCATCAAAATAATCAGTACGTTGATTTTGTGATGCTCTCGGAATCGAATAAATTTGATGACGACTGGATCGACGCCAATGCATGGATTGGCATGTTTTGCTTGACCCTCAAGTATGCGAAAAACTGCTTTGAGGCGAGCATAATGTATGGCTGCAGAGATTGGGGGGGGGGGCAATTGAAGAAATTGAGCAGCAAGCTTATGGCTACACAAAGCGTATTTGGTTGGATGCTGCAGGGAAGTACTCCAATGTATGGACCCTTGCTCCTACAGTTGCGATGTGCATAGCTACGCCTTTGGAAGAGAGTTCCACGTTGCAAAGCAGTTTATCCAAGATGTGGGAACTTGATAACAGTGGCATTCTGGCTAAGGAAGAAAAGTTGCAACAAACACTGGAAGATGTCGAAGTGTTGGATTTTTTTTCAAGAAACTACTACATTTCAGAATGGAAGGTATCAAGTCCGTATTCCATGAAATCAGCATAAGTCAGAACTTTCCAATAATTTTGAAGTTGCTCTAGAGAGATTGCGTCGACTACTTTGGAAATATGCAAAAGGATCCTAACTTGTTTGAACGTTACAAGTCTGCACTATTCGAGTATCTTCGCAACAATCATGCTGAGGAAGTAACGTTGGAGAAGCATGACCCCATAGTTTATTATATGCCGCATCATGCCATTATCGAAGATAACAGGAAGACAATGAAATTGTTTTTGATGCGTCAGCAAGTCCAGAGGGAGGATTCTCGCTAAACAGATGTCAGAGTGTAGGACCAAATCTCAATCCGTCGATATTTGAGCTACTTTTGAGATTTAGATGGCATAAAATTGGAATTATTACCGATCTTACCAAGGCATTTTTGCAAGTTCTTTTGCATCCAGAGGATCGAGATGCCACAAAATTTCTTTGAACAGACACTCCGTGGAAACGTGGAACCAACCCACCGCTGAAAGTGTTTCGAATGACAAGGGTGTTTTTGGAATGAAAGCCAGTCCGTTTCTTCTAGCCGCAACAATTCGTCATCACGTCAAGACTCATCCTTCTAGTGATGAAAATTTCTGCAAACACGTATCAGACCGAGCTTATGTTGATGACTGTCTAACTGGTGAAGAGACTACCCAAAGAGCGTTTTCACTTTCTACGAGGATATATGAAGTAATGGCCAAGGGAGGTATGCAGTTCACAAAATCGGCCACTAATGACAGGGAACTTTGCAAGTTGTGGATTTCTAGGGGTTTCGTCTCAGCAGAAGAACCCATTGAAGAAAGGAATAAAGTTTTAGGACTTTATCGGAATACTACGTCAGACGACTTAAGTCTGCATCACACAAATCTGTTGGAAGCAATCCAAGCCGATTCAAATACGAAGAGGGATGTACTAGAGATTCTCGCACGAATTTTCGACCCTTTAGGGTTTATAGCACCGTTTGTCGTCATTATCAAACGCATACTTCAAGATTTGTGGAGATTGAAGGTTAACTGGGACGCTGTCATGCCTAGTCAATCACTAGCTGTCTGGAAACGGTGGAAAGAAGAATTGCAGGAAATCGTCAAGATTAAGGTTCCACGGTGGTTAAGAGTTAGTAGTCTCGACAATTTTCAGCTGCATACATTTTGTGATGCGGGACCAAGAGTTTATGCTGCAGTATCCTATGTCCGATATACTACAGATCAGGGGCAAACCTTTCAGACGTGCCTTATAACCTCGAAATCCAGATTGACCCCATTGCAGCTTATGAGCATCCCTAGATTGGAATTAATGGCCTGCCTCATAGGAAGTCGTTTGTCAGCCAGTATCGCTGAAGTATTGTCTTGCAAGGAAGTTCCACAATTTTTATGGTCGGACTCGAAGGTTGCTTTAAAGTGGATTGAAGATGTACCGTCCAGATGGAAGGTGTTTGTCGCACGGCGTGTACAAGAAATTCAAGGCAATATTACCGAGAACTGCAGTTGGAATTATTGCGGCAGCAAGCAAAACATTGCTGACATTATTACAAGAGGCCAAGATTTATCAAAGTTGATTCAGAATAAAGAATAGTGGACTGGTCCTAATTGGCTTAAATTACCAGAACAACAGTGGAAGGTTCCATCGTTAAGAATGCAAGAGGAAGACTTCTCAAACCTGAATGCGGAAGAACAACTTTGTAATTTAACTACCCAGCTGCATGTGTGTTCAGAACTCATTTTGAACTCAGACAATTATAGTTCATGGCAACATTTCATTCGAGTAACTGCATGGGTAAGACGGTTTGTAAACAATGCTCGCAAAAGGGATGTCAATAGATCAGCTTGGTTAACCTTCGCTGAAATTAAAGGAGCCGAAAAATATTGGATTTTTATCAGCCAAAGCCAAGAATTTGCAAGCGAACTTGAAGCTTTAATGAAGAGTAAAGAAGTAAATAAAGATTCCAGTATTTTCCAATTCAAGCCGTTTCTAAACACTGAAAAGCTAATTCGATTGGGAGGAAGGCTAGAGTATACCAGACTTACAGAAACTCAAAAGCATCCATTTTTGTTGAAGGGTGGAAGGATAGTGGAGCTACTTATTAGGGACAGACACTTCAAGACATTCATGGAGGAGTTCAAACTGCTCTTGCTTTGTTACGGAAGGATGTATGGGTGCTACGTGGTAGGCAATCGGTGAGAAAGGCCATACGTGGATGCATGACAAGCAGAAGATGGAATGCTAAGCCTGCAAGTGAGATTGAAGCGCCTTTATCGATTGAGCGAGTCACGGAGTCAAGCCCATTTTATTATACAGGAGTGGATTTTGCTGGGCCCGTTTTCATCAAGGTGCAGAATGACGTCACTAAGGCCTACATTTGTTTATTTTCTTGTGCGGTAACTCGTGCAGTACATTTAGAACTTGTTTTTTCACAAAGTACAAGTAGTTTTATTTTGGCATTTCGAAGATTTGTGGCAAGAAGAGGAGGTTGCAGAGTGGTATACAGTGACAACGCTCAAACTTTCAAAAAGGTAGACAGATTGCTAAGAGAAAGCTTCCCATGGTTAAACAGTCCGCAAACGCAAGAAATTGCAACAAGCTTAGGCATTGAGTGGAAATTCATTGCACCAAGAGCATCATGGTGGGGCGGATTTTACGAATGAATGGTACAAGTAATAAAATACCACTTGAAGCGTACCCTGGGATCTGCCTTATTATTGCAAGATGAGTTTACCACAATACTTGCAGAAATTGAATCAGTCGTCAACAATCGACCTCTAGCACCTGTCACAGAAAATTCTTCTGACAACGAGTATTTGACCCCAACGCATTTTCTACTTGGTAGACAAGGAGGGCATTTGACGGACAGTTTGACATACTATACTGACATTCCAAGCAGTTCGAAGTTAGTCAAAAGATGGAAGTATCGAAGACAGTTGATGAAGAGGTTCTGGAAGCGGTGGCGTCACGATTACTTGCTGCAACTTAGGACGGCTCACGAAGTTCATAGAGCATCACAACAACAGATGCCCATACAGCTAAATGATGTAGTTCTGCAAGTAGAAGAGAAATTGCCCAGAGGAAAGTGGAAACTAGCAAGAGTAGTAGAATTAACGCAATGAAGAGATAACAAAGTACGATCAGTCATCCTTCAACATGCCGATGGAAGTTTGTCACGAAGAGCAGTACAACACGTGTCCACTAGAAATCTCATAGGCGCGGTTTCTGTGTATCAAAGTCGGTAATTTGCTTTAGTTTTACTCGGCATGAGATACACTACAAGATATAGAAGCAAGTTCATGAAGAACACACATGTAAAAGATACTGGATAGGTACATAAGAAACTTTAGGGACACATCTCACAGCTTTTGACGGAAGCTAACACAGCCAATTTTCATACACCTCTTGTATGCAGTGAAAAAGTATCTCTTGTACACAGTGGAAGTTAGCTAGTTTTCCTCCGACTTCGGTCTGTACAACTTGCCATAGGGTGTAAGTAATACAGGAACGTTTGGATTAGGTGAGCATTGGTTACACGCCTTTCGTTCTGTCTCGGGAGAGGTGATTTAAGTGGACCCAATAGCTCTACCAGTTAAAAATTAGAGGAAAACCAATATTTATCATCACACAGCCCACACCAGTGTGATTTGCGCCTACTGATAAAGACCCGATCAGAAGGTTCTTTTTATACCCCGGTCAACGTCCCCCTTAAATGAAGATGTCTGGTGACATTGCGGTAAAGACAGAAGAGAAGGACAGAAAGTCCTACTTAGGTGAAGGCATAGAAAGTCCTACTTAGGTGAAGTTGCAAGACCTTTGTTGGGTTTTTGGGGGTGGAGCATGTCGAGATTCTTAGGTTAGTTATTTGCCCAAATAAAGTTTCCAACATTTTAGCCATAATCGCGAGTGCATTAGTTAGTTACGATAATTTAGTTCACAGAAATTTGCTTAAGAGTTACGCAACGAGTTACGCAACAGTTACGATAGTTTTTATGGGAAAGTGAAGTAATTTACTTTTGTGACTATAATTTAACAGGTACTCGGTTTGTTCATCATAAATTATTAAATAAGAAAGAAATTGGCTTACCGTCCAAAATCGAGAAATTATCCGTCTCAAATGTTCCCGTAACTAAGGAAACGCGCGTAAGGAGATACATTGTTGAAGGAGTGGCCTAGGGTGCTAGACTAGATTCAGTAGGGTCGATCCACATAGAAGTTGGCCTTTATTCAGGAAGTTTTGTATCTCGATGGACGTTAACCATGTAGTTAGTTAAATTCCCCTCGTTAGGGGTGATAATGATGTATTAAGTCTACTCGTTATAAAGTTATTGATTACTCGTGCTGCATGAGCTCGAGAATGTGCATATGTAGCATTGTTGAATTTGTAATGCTAAATTGAAGAAGAAATAAACTTCACTTCATCGGCTGGGTTCAAACCAGCAATATCTCCTCAATTTTGCCTCCTGCTTCCCTTCTTGGCTAGGGACACTTTTTAGGACTAAAATGCGGGCCTACTAGGCTAAGGATTTCTAGGGCTAATTTTGGGCCTCATTAGGACTTTTACTTTTCCATCATGGTGTAAGTGCATTGAGTTTGAAAGTTGAGTGTTAACTAACATGTGATTTTCTTGCAGTAGCAAGTTCTGTTGGACTTTGGTTGGTGTGAGTATGCCCCCACTGCAAACCTAATTCCTCCTTAGCAACTAAGTAGAGTAAGAGCCGAGGATAACGTAGCCTTGCCGTATTAGTTAGCAAGATAACTGCTACCCCTCGAAGGGCAACCTATGTAGGAGGCTGCCTATTACGTAAGCCCCACCCAAACCCCAACCTAACTTGATTCAGTCTAATAGCTTTCTCACTGCCGTTTCCGGACATGATCATTCTGCTCCAATCAACACGTCTACAGTCGTAATTTCTCCAGGGCCCATCCTATGGTTCCAACCAGCCTCATTCTCGTACTGCAGAAATCGTTCAATCAAACTTCTCTCCCACAACTTCACACCATGACAAATCTCAGCAACTTGTAACGCAGACATTTTCAAATGGACACCATTGCTCCCAATCAGTGTGAATGGAATGACTTGACTTCTCTGATGCTGTTTACCTCCACCAAACGAACGAATAACGGTTTCTTCATCACTGCTAGCTGGTAACCTCAACTGCTGTACAAGACGGGAAGATATGAAAGATCGTTCAGATCCATTGTCAACTAAAATAACGATTTCTTCCGTTCCCTTGGCATGCTGAATCCAAACTCGCATGGTTTGCAGAATGGACGCATTTTTTGATCCCTTACATACAGATGAAGCTGCTGATGCTATCAAGGCAGACTGCGACTTGTTGTTGCTGCTCGTGGTCACGCTATCTTCTGAAGTGTCACGTGTTTCTTGTTGCCCTCTTCCACTACTTACAGCCAGAGTAGTGGCCTGGTTCTCCCGTTTCTGAGATAGCACTGTATGGTGCCTTACGGAGTTACAAATTCTGCATCGAATTCGTTGATTGCAGGCTTTGGCAATATGATTTTTCTTTAAACAGAGAAAACAACGACGAGATGTGGCTAACGCTGAACGACGTTCCTGGTTGTTAGCATACTTAGTGCATGCCGTTGAAGTATGTGTGTTGGCTTCGTTACAAAAATAGCAGTATGGCTTAAACTCCTTGCGATTAGTGTCCTGACTAGCGACTTCTTCTGTAGTAAGTAAGGCTGAGGACGACTTGAAATTGAAATCTTTCTTGCGTGCAGCATCTGATGTAGGAACACCCTCCTTTAATTGTGCAGTGCTGTATGTAAGCTCGATGCCCTTTAATTCCTCTTTCACAAAATCCACCAATACTGTCAAATCGTAAACTGCAAGACCTTTGTTTTTACGATGCCACTCACGCACTATAGGATTTGGTAGATTCCTCAAAAGAATAGGACATAACAACGATCCCATAGTTTTAACGTTTTGACCCAACACTTCTAGAGACTGAATGTGCTTCTGGAAATCTTCAATTAGTCGGCGAAGTTCCAACCCCGTGTCGATTCTTGTGACTTTCTTCATTTCCCACAACTGTCGAATGTGCTCGGATACTAACAATTGTTTGTCACCATACTTCTCCTTGAGTAATGTCCACGCAACATCGTAATTGGCAGCCGTTAATGACAATCCTGCAATCGTTAAACTTGCAGACTCCTTCAGTAAACCACGCAAATAATTCAGCTTGTCCACCTTTGCTAAATCTAGGTTTGAATCAATTCCAGCGGAAAGCATCAGAAAAACGTTCCCAGTCCGCTACTGTCCCATCAAACTTAGCAATTTGTAGCTTTGGCAACTTTGCGCTCTGGGTACCACCAGTTTGAACGTTTGCCGCCGGCCCCCTCTTCAAGAATCGATTTGCTTGGACTTCGAGTCAATAATCAAGTCATTGAATGCGTCGTTGTTAGTAACTTCGGTGACCACATCAGCGGCCAAACTTGCAACTTCTACCTGTTCGTTCACCAGCAACAACGCTGCCTCCTTCACCTTGATTTTCTCTAACAATGTCTCTACCAACAACTTGTCATTATTAGCTATTGCCTGAGTAACTTCGTTAATTAGCTTGCTTAGAATAGGGCGACGAGCTGCCCGACTATTCTTTAACTGTGACTGAAAGATCCATGACTGAAAGAACTGGAAACGAACGACAAAACTACAACTACCAATTTCAAACGGAAAACCAGTTACAACCGAACCCAGATCAACCTTCCCCCTAATGGGAAAAGTCAATCGGATGCCGCCATAGCGACACTACCACTAAGAGGAGTGAGAAGGGACATCGTAGCACGATTACCACCAAACTGTCTTCCAGTCAAATTCTCAGCAAACCCAAAGGACACAAAATCAGTTCCCGGGTTTCGGCACCATGTCCGGAAACGGCAGTGAGAAAGCTATTAGACTGAATCAAGTTAGGTTGGGGTTTGGGTGGGGCTTACGTACTAGGCAGCCTCCTACATAGGTTGCCCTTCGAGGGGTAGCGGTTATCTTGCTAACTAATACGGCAAGGCTACGTTATCCTCGGCTCTTACTCTACTTAGTTGCTAAGGAGGAATTAGGTTTGCAGTGGGGGCATACTCACACCAACCAAAGTCCAACAGAACTTGCTACTGCAAGAAAATCACATGTTAGTTAACACCCAACTTTCAAACTCAATGCACTTACACCATGATGGAAAAGTAAAAGTCCTAATGAGGCCCAAAATTAGCCCTAGAAATCCTTAGCCTAGTAGGCCCGCATTTTAGTCCTAAAAAGTGTCCCTAGCCAAGAAGGGAAGCAGGAGGCAAAATTGAGGAGATGTTGCTGGTTTGAACCCAGCCGATGAAGTGAAGGTTATTTCTTTTTCAATTTAGCATTACAAATTCAACAATGCTACATATGCACATTCTCGAGCTCATGCAGCACGAGTAATCAATAACTTTATAACGAGTAGACTTAATACATCATTATCACCCCTAACGAGGGGAATTTAACTAACTAACTACATGGTTAACGTCCATCGTGATACAAAACTTCCTGAATAAAGGCCAACTTCTATGTGGATCGACCCTACTGAATCTAGTCTAGCATCCTAGGCCACTCCTTCAACAATGTATCTCCTTACGCGCGTTTCCTTAGTTACGGGAACATTCGAGACGGATAATTTCTCGATTTTGGACGGTAAGCCAATTTCTTTCTTAGTTAATAATTTATGATGAACAAACCGTGTACCTGTTAAATTATAGTGACAAAAGTAAATTACTTCACTTTGCCATAAAAACTATCGTAACTGTTGCGTAACTCGGTGCGTAACTCTTAAGTAAATTGCTGTGAACTAAATTATCGTAACTAACTAATGCACTCGCAATTATGGCTAAAATGTTGGAAACTTTATTTGGGCAAATAACTAACCTAAGAATCGCGAGAGAGACAGACAAGCCTACGCCACACTGCCCGATATGCTGGTTCTAGCCCAAGACCAAAAAATAACGACATGGGAAAACAGTCGCAGAAAACGACATGGGAAGGCAGTCACTGAAAGTTAGTGCGATGGAGAATGACATTTCTGAGGGAAAAGCCAATCGATGGATGTGTTAGGTGGCTTCCCATTTGATGGATGTTCCCAAATTAGTGTTGCTGAACGGATACTGTAGTGAAGCTGGATAAATTAGTAACAACGTCGTATTGTGGAAAATGCTTCCAGTCATAGCTTAGAAATTATAAAGGGCAATTTACTTTTTAAAGTGCTAACGTGTTTACCTTTTGTTTCAGATTGCATCTATTATGTATGATATCTTTCACAATGAGGACGAAGATGATATTGTCCGGATTCATGCATATGACGTTTTGATGTGGAGTCGCCCTACCAAAGATTTTTTCTTCCACCTCATTCCAATAGTCAGTAACTCTTCCAATAGCCGCATCACCAGCTACATCTATAACACGGTTAACACTTTCTCCAAGTCAAAGGACCCAGCAAGGCAAAAGCTGTAAGCCACACAAAACAATTATGTGATGTTGCTTCTTTAACTTATAGTCTGTCAATGTTTCTCACAGTGTAACCTTTCAAAGTAACTTTGAAAAGTATAATTTTGATCGTCTCGCTACAATACAGCTGAAATTCTTATTTTATGGAATTTTCACAGTCAACTGTACATGGCAATAGTAAGGGTTGTTCATTAGGCGCAACAAGAATTTTGACATTCCAGTTACATTTTGCTGCTAAGTCTAATCTTTCGACTACAACGGAACAAAGTTTAGAGGATACTTTATTTTGATCACCAACTTTTATAAAATAGTTTTTTTATATGGACAGATTTCTTGGGGGGGGGGGCCACGGTATACATTTATGTCACTGAATCTCTTTTTACGCATAAGTAAAATATAAATTATAGATGGCAAGCTGTATACACTGCAAAAAAAAAACTTAGATATTTTGGAAAACTAAAATTCTTCTGGTAGCTACACTAACGGGTCCTATTGTTGTAATACAGTCATCCAGAAGCTATAAATGACACTAAACTGAGGCAATTAATGTGAAAACCTAATTAGGTCATTAACTGTTACTATCCATATACCAGTAGAACATCTGGCACAGTTTTGACTTTATTCTGGAGCACCATTTTACACCAAGTAACACTAGGCTGTAAGGTTAGTTTTGTCTACCTATAGACTAGCTTACCTCCGGCGTCGGTCTAGCTGGATGCTCTATGAGCAAGTGAAATAATTTAATTGGCAGCTTGAATTGAAAAGAACCGCCGTTGGCTTCCCCAACACCCATGCCCCTCCGCCCCACATCTCCCCATTGTGTTTTCAGTTTCTCCCCTGCTGCCTCTCCGGTCCCGCCTGTTCCCCCCGCCTGCTCCCCTCCCCGTTTTTCCGGCATTGTGTGGTCTGTGCCCCTCCCCGGACACCGGCAGTATTTTGTGGCTGATTGTGATCATCTGCACATGTGTCAGCGAAATACTATACTGGACTGCATGTCATAAAAAAGCTCCTGATCACCATCTCCCTCCACACCCCTTGCCCTCCCCCTCCCTGTTTCCCCGGTCACCTGCTCTC
This sequence comes from Lithobius niger, assembly GCA_023313725.1. Classification (NCBI taxonomy): domain Eukaryota; kingdom Metazoa; phylum Arthropoda; class Chilopoda; order Lithobiomorpha; family Lithobiidae; genus Lithobius; species Lithobius niger. The sequence continues at coordinate 9,323 of JAHWFP010022561.1, read as the reverse complement.
CCCCACACTTCCCCATTGGGTGATATGTCCAACCCCTTCCCTCCGTGGGGTCCCGTGGTATTTGATTTTCTTAAGAAAGTAAATTACACTTATCAGTGTATCTGCATTGCCTGTTTCTCAGTCTTGATACCAACGCGATAAGTCCATAACAATGAACGTGCTGGCAGTGATTGTTGCTCAAACAACTTTGAAACAATTCAATTCGGCTCTAGTAGCCAGCATTATTTTAAAGCTTTAAGTTCCTAATTGGAGGCACTGTTTGAAGCCCATTGTCTTCAACTTTTATCGCCTTTTTCATCATTGTTAGGCGTTTGCATTGTTAGCGGCGTCATCATGTTATACTCGGAACAGAAATAAGTATTCTAAGTATGTTTGGCTTCTACATTGTTATTCCCCTACTTGTACAGCAATAAGTATATAGATAGATACATAGGTTTTTAATTACACTTTTCGACTATTTCTAGATAGATCTAATTTTCTTTTGCTTAGAATGTTGCTTAGAATGTCAATGAAACTGATAGCAGCAAAATTCGATGACACTAGCTATTATAGCCTACAAGTCAAATTCGTATCTAAGGACAGAAAACTTGCCAAATGCCCCTGAGAATGCGACTGCCCCAGCACTACCATCATGCTACCTTGCCAACAATACTGACGAGAGGATAGCCTGCCTAAGTTGATACAGACGATCATTATCACAGCTACAGCAGCTTCACTGTTGATAGCAGTCGGTAATGGAGAACATTGTTTTCCAGTAACAATTATTCTTACCGGACGTACCAATGACAGTCGACATTAACAATTTATTCTATGGCCTTCACGCTAGCAATTATATGCACATCATACGCCAGCAACAGCAACTGCCAGCAAAAACAACACCTGGCCAAAACTACGCACAGTGTGAAGGAATGAAAGAGGGCGAGCGACTTCATTCTTGGGATGACAGCAAAGAAAAGGGCGAGTGGCTGGCAAGTGAAGGGTATCGCCGACGCCCTGTAACAATCAGTAACAAACGCGAGTTCATTTTTGCAACAGTAGCAAAGGGCGAGCCCTGTAACAATCAGTAACAAACACGAGTTCATTCTTGCCACAGTAGCAAAGGGCGAGCCCTGTAACAACC
>JAHWFP010022560.1:137122-162933 GCA_023313725.1 Lithobius niger | reverse complement strand
TCTCCAGCCCTCGCTAAAAGTGACGATTCTCCAGCCCTCGCTAAAAGGGACGATTCTCCAGCCCTCGCTAAAAGTGGCGATTCTCCAGCCCTCGCTAAAAGTGGCGATTCTCCAATCCTCGCTAAAAATGACGATTCTACCACCCTCGCTAAAAGTAGCGATTCTACCGCCCCCGCGAAAAGTGGCGATTCTACAGACCTCGCTAAAAGTGATGATTCTACAGCCCTTGCTAAACGTGGCGATCGTCCAGCCCTCGCTAAACGCGGCGATCGTCCAGCCCTCGCTAAACGCGTCGATCCTCCAGCCCGCAATAAACGTGGCGGTTCTCCAGCCCGCAACAAACGTGGCGATTCTCCAGCCCGTAATAAACGCCGCCATTCTCCAGCTCGCAATAAACGCCGCGATTCTCCAGCCCGCAATAAACGTCATGATTCTCACACTCGCAGTAAACAACAAGTTGGTAACGCTGATGCAGGGACTACAAACAACGCAAAACGAAGACGTGTTAATGAACAAAACTCTCCCACATTGAGACCTGAATTCGAAACTGGTGGTGAACAAGAGCTACAACTTAGTGCTGTAGTTAGTCAGTTTTTGGCAGGTAACCCTCCACAATGCAACGAAACTCTGAATCCTTTTGGTATCGACGGGTTACGCCACAGCGAACGACATGCTGATTCAAATTCTGCTAACTTGGGAATTAGCGAGATGCTGGGTGCCATGCTGCAGCCACAACTCGGATCTAGGGTTCCACCAGAACAAAGTGATCTTGGAATTAGTGATTTGCTTCGCAGTGAACTATTGCTGCGGCCAGCGTCTAACATTAATGATGATTATTTTGTTAGCGATCCTTTATGGCAGCCAGAACATAGAACCGCTTCTCACTTGCGTTCACCTGAACGGAGCATTGGCGATTGCTTTCGTACTGATCAACCTTCGACATTTGCACCTGGGGCTGGCAAGGAAACCCGTGAACGCAGAGACTTTCGGTCATCACATTCGCCGCACCGCCGTAACACCCGCAGGAGCATTCGTTCGTCACCCTCACCTAAACGCCAAGTCATTCGTTCATCACTTTCACCCAACCGCAGACCTGTTGCTCGTCATTCATTTTCACCCCAACGTAGAATTCATGATTATTTTGATGTTGAACGATCATCGCAATTTGAGCTACAAACTGATCGGGATTATTTAGTTAGAGAGTCTGCACGGTGGGGTGATCGCAGATCTAATTTTCATTCATCAAGATCTCCCGAATATAGAACTGAATATTTTGATAATGACGAAGCACTGTATCCTGAGCATGAAGCTCGTGATAAACACAGGATCGCTGCTGGCCAATCCAGGCAGCCGGAACCTTGGAATAGTCGCAGAACTCCACCTCCAACTGAACGCAGGAATGGTCGTAGAACAACTCCTCCCCACCGACGTCGGAATAGTTGCACACCTCCACCCTATCATAGGACTGGTCGCCGACATCCATTCTAACCTAAGAAGTGTCCCAGACCTCCACTCATACATAGGAATGGTTGTACAACTCCACCTCCACCCAGCAACGGAATTAGAGAAGCATCAGTCCTCCACGTTCCATCAAGCATAGAATAAATGATTGTTTGGATGAAGAATTATTACGTCGGCCTCAATTTGGCGGTTCTTAGAATTATGTGACTTGTAGTCCATCCTTTCATAATCGAAGAATTGTTGATCGCCCCTTGCAACAGCGAAGACGTAGAAAATAGCTGTTGCTTGACTTGTTCTTGTGCAAAGTGAGTTAGTGAGGATTGGTTTGTCTGGCATTAAGTTAGTTAAAAACAGTGCTTCACAGCAATCCTGGACTTCAACAGTAACAAATGTGTGGCATGGAATACACAAGTGATAATAGATGTAGCATTAGTTGCTTGTCCTCTGCAGTAGCGTACGACTTATTTTTTGCTGAGCTAAATCTACAGTTTAAACTGTCAGCTAATGAATTGTGTGTCGTTTCAACTCGAGAAGAGAGCGATTGCGGAGCAATTGTCTGCCAATCACACTAGCAGGAACATACTCGTTAGGCTAAACCGATGTTCATCTGTTTGTAAAACTCCAGTTATTTTGGTGGCAAAAACCCTGGTAGCCGAGTGAACTTGCGAACTTGAACTGGCAAACTTGGCTAAACAAGATCTATCGTGGATTGTGTGCAATTCACAGAATTGTAAACTCGGGGGACCATTTCTTGTGCAATGCGTACGTTGCACCAAGAAACTGAAGATTAGTTTGGAAGTCTGGCCCAAACAACGAAAATTCGCCATATGCCTCCAGAATCTATGGGCCGTGAATCAAGCCTCAAGCTTATGCCATTAACCTTTCAGCCGAAGTGTGGCTGTTAGTATTGCTAAGACCCACTCTTTAGCTAAAAGGTTAATTGCATAGGCTTAAAGATGGGTGAAAAAGTCTTTGTATTTGACTTGTATCCCATACTAATAGGTTTGTGGCCTAGGCCTACTCCCCCTTGCTTTAGAGTTCCCCCGTCTCCAGGTAGTCGGCCATTCTTGTGTTCTTGTTTGAGAGCTCTCTTTTCTTTCTAGGACTTGAACTTTATGGTTTGTTTGTATGGCCCTTTGAGACGTTAATGTGATATTTGCGTCGTCCTTTGGCAGGATTTCCACACTTGTAATTTTGTTTAAAGTTTTTTCTATTGCCGACGAAAATGAACATTACCTGTAAATTTAGCATTCTTATTCTTGAATGCAATTTCCCATTTGAGAATAAGAATGCTAAATTTACAGATAACGTATATTTTCGTTCTTACAATAGAAACAGAATTTAGCCGTTGTCGGCCAGCAATTCTCTTTTTTGATTTTGTACTGTTGGTCTTCAATATTCTGCCATCAGGTTTCTGGGTATTCTGCACTAACAAAGGTACAGTATCTGTTTGATTGCTGGATTGATAGCCATCTTGATGCTATTGATGTGGTAACTGATGCCGAAGTATCAATACCTTGAGAAATTTACCTAGTGTTCGACCGATGCACAGCACCTATGGTTCTGTTAAATTCCACCCATCGGCATTGGCCAATGGGTAGGTGAATTTGCCGATGGTTTGGACGATGGATTTATACTCCAAACTCATATTTCTCGAGTTTGTCTTGTACGCTTAGATTTCAAAGTAAAGGATATTTGCTGTTCCAGTATCCTTGCAAATTTTCGATAGTCTATTTTTTCAGGAGTTGGAGGGGCTTAAAACGACTGTCTTCATCAGGCCTACCACATTAACGCTCACTTCTTGACCAGACGAACGATGACGACAAAGTGAGTGGTGATGTGGTAGCCTGATGAAGACAGTCGTTCTGAGCCCCTCCAACTCTAGAAAAACCAGACTGTCGAAAATTTGCAAGAATATTGGAACGGTAAATATCCTTTACCGTACTTTATAATCTAAGCTTACAAGACGTAAACATGGATTCCAATTTTCAAAGTAAGCGATGTGCCACTTCTAAATATTTGAAGTAGCCTAATGGTGTTAGAATGGCCAAATGTGTTTGTCTTTGATATTGACTCCATTCAGTTGCACGGTGCTTCTCACTCTTAGCTCGGACGTGTAACAGAACGGCAGGAGTAAGTAGCTGATAACACAACAAGGCTGTTTTAAAACTTGCATCGACTCGGTTCTAGTGAACGTGCGACTGCACCCAGTCAGCCAATTACTTTAGTTTATTTTTAAAGTCAATCTGGATTAAATTAGGGCGCATTAGCCAAGGTGTTGGTTTCATGTAAACAAGGACTGTTTGCTGAATCAAACATCCACATTCGGGAACGATTTAAAGTGGTGGATTACTTTTCCTGGAAAAAGTGTACTTTGTCGTAATTTATTATTCGTTTCACTGCTACAGTTTTCGTGGTTGAAACGAGCGTAATTTCTTGCAAACTTATGAAAAACTGACGGAAAAATCATTATTCCAAAAATATAAATTGTTCCAACATTCTTAAAAATAAGTTTTGTAAAGTTAAGCAAACGTCATTTGCTAATAATTCTAGCCTTATCTATTTTCTTTGCATTTAGTATTTTTTCATTCAAGTCTTAATCATAGCAATTTACTTACAGGATTTTTTTTTTACGTTGATTTCATTTTGTTTTTTTCCTTTCTCCACTTTCACTTGCTTTTGTCCAGTTTTATATTGTACCAAGTATAACAACGAACAATAGCAAAATGAAAGTGGACGACAGGAAAAACTAAACCAATGTAATAAAAAAAAAAATAAAACATGTGAATGTATGAATATAAAAAATATATCTGAATTTTAAATGTCCCAACTAAAAAGTAAAGAGTTGAATGTTACGTGATCAACCATTGGCATCGTCTTGTCGGCAAAATTCAGCCACCGGTCGAACACTAAGTGTATCCAGAGAAATTTGTTGTTGCTACATTTTTCATGGTACTTGTTGTGTACCTGCCCAGTTCTCATTTAAATGCAGATCAACAGTTTTTTTTTTTTTTATACGAGCCACTCTGGCTAAAGAACCCGACACCAAGGCTTTTTATTCCATTTCCTCATGGGGATGAGGAGACTTGTGGCAAAATTCATGAGGTGGACTGCCCTGTCGGGACGTTGGTTGTCAGAGGCCACTTTCATGGTTGGTTAGAGTAGCGTAGGCCATTGGTGGCCAGAAACTAATTACTTTAACAGGCCGCTTCTGTTTTAAAGCATAAAATAACTAGCGTAGTATGCTGATATTTTCTAACGTTTTAAGACTTTATGAAAATCTTTCTCATCCCTGAGTGTATTGCCCAATAGAACAGCAGATCTACCCATACAAATCCCTAGGTTAGCAGCAATTGCATTGGGAAGACTTGCCAGGTGAATCGGATGGAATAACTTAATTTTCAGCTAAAAATTAAGTTTATTGGAGCTAAGGATGTGCGAGTAGAATAATTTTAATTTGAGCCGAGCCGAGTTTGCAACAGAAGAGTCAAGTATCGAGCCGAGTTCGAGTAATGGGTGAACATAGTTAACAAGTTTTTCTGTAATTTGTTAAGGAAATATGAACAAAGATGGTGCTAAACTGACTTGTGTGGGTCGTGGTTTTCCAGTTTGAAGAATGTAACTTGAAAATGGTGTGAGCTATTGAGTTTTAATCTGTGCCTATAGAAAGCTCTCGTCGAGACGATGAATTTGATGTATTGGAATGTCGAAATCTGCCAAGAATTGACGAAGTTATTGTTTTTTCACCAGCCTCGAATTTTTCGAATATGAATAATGAATATGAATATGAAATATGAATAATACAAGTTGCATAATCGGCTCGGCTTTTTCGAGTATCACTTATCCCTAATTGGGATCTCTCTCTCTCTCTCTCTCCCCCCCCCCCCTCCTTAAGGTTGCATGCAAGTAGTGTATTTTTTTTTTTTATTGTGTGCAGTTGCTACTATATGCAATTTGTTTAAACTTTTTTGGGTAAGCTAGTTAACAAAAATTTTAAGGAAGACTAATTGTTATTAGGCCTAACCTAAAATATAAAAAAGTTAGGCCATTAAAAAAAGAAAAGTTGGTTCTCAGGCCCTCCCGAGCCGATTTTTGACAGGAAATAAAAAGAAGCGACGCGGCATAAATAGCAGCTACAGATCAAAAATGGACCTTAGTGAGAAATGATAATATAAAATTACCATTCTTGTCGTTAACACGTGGTTAGCAGAATTACGAGCCAGTGGTCTTTAGTTTACGCAAAATAAAAAAACAATTCCCCAAAATGTATGGAAAAATAGGGCCGACAAATAAAAAAAATTAAAAATTAAATTCCGCCCGCCCGGATTTCATGAGAAAAATGCCCGAGAACCAACTTTTTTTTTAAGTGGCCTTAAAAACAAACTGGATTATCCAAATGTTGATTTGCCGCTTATAAAGTAAAAATTCTGCCTTTGAGGCCGCAAATTAAAAAAAAAAAAGTTTGTATATTTTGAGAACATATTTTGAGATGTTTCGAGTGAATAGGCTATAGGAAAACAACATAATTTAGAAATTTAAACAAGATCACAAGCTTTACCCACCCTGCAGTAAGATATTCCCTGTTTTAACTGTAGGCCTACATCCAAAATGGCGTGAAGTACAAATGTGTGCTCTTGCTGCTAATCTGTTACGCAATCCATCAGAATTAACTTTTTCGTGGTTAATGGATTCCTAGACTCATTGTTGGGGTTTTGTGCAACTGCTGTTAAAAAGATAAACAATGTAAATTTGCCTACGGTGGAGTGAAGCCCCCAAATTGTTTGGTGATATCGTGACACAATAACAATGTGATACCTTTCGTCCTGTTGTAATTTAATCGAATATTGCCCACCCTTATTTTGCAGTTTGTCAATTGGATTGTAGGTGGTGCTACTCCTTTTTACACAAACTGTAATAAATAGCCCCGTAGGAGAATCTGCGCGACGTGCAATGATACGTCACAGACAGTTAAAGACAACCGTGGACACATTTTGGCCAAATTTCTGCCGTTTTGTCAATTTTATGACAATTAAGGCTGTACCGAACCGAACATGGCCAAACAGAGGGTGTTTGGTTCGGTTCGGTGTTCGGTCTTTCAAACGCAAAATACCAAACCGAACATATTTTCACTTCTAAACGATGGACTTTGATGTTTGAATACATAATTTTGAAGGTTTTTTTGCCAGCTTTCTGTTGGTTCAAACCACAAGTTCCTAGCTCTAACGGTTCAGAAGTTATAAGGGAAAATGCAAAAGTAGTGGAGATTTTTTTATGTTTAAACAGAGTTGCAACATCTATGGACTTACAAGTCCATGTGAAAATACCCACATTTGTTAAGAAACTTGTGCTTTGATGAATTTTTGTGAACTGAGTTCTTTTACATTTTAGTTTAAGTTAGATTGGTTTGGTACATTTTGTTCGGTTCGGAAGTGTTCGGTGTTCGGCTTATTTAAGGTCTGTTCGGTTTGGTTCGGTTCGGCTGAAAAATTCTCGTTCAGCACAGCCTTAACGACAGTACACCTTATCGGCGCGAAGAGACTTTTCCACTGGTGGAGTAGCCACATCAATAGGATGAACACTGAAAAGTTATTCAATAAAAACCAATAAACCTGTGGATAACCATATGATAAAAAATAATTTGCTGCAGACAATTTTTTTTTCCGACAATAGGTGTCGCAGACAGTTGCAGAAAGTCTGCTTTTGGGCTAAATTTTTTTCATGCATGCACGAAAGAAGGTTCGTATGGATCCTTGAAAACTGGAAATGTCCTGAAAAATAAATATGAAATTCCAGGCCTGGAAAAACTTGCAAAATCCCATAAATCCTGGAATAGTCCCGGAAATTCCCATAACTGAAAATTGCGTTTCTCTTTCGTGTCGTTCATCAGTGTATGCACAACGTGATCTAATTGTAACAGCAGTAGTAGTGCATTTCACCAGCGTCATTTCATGGAACAAAATTTTAAAACCACAATCTTCTTCAATCTTCGCACAATAATTTCATACATAAGGCACTCTCTAGAGTCTTGCTAATTTTTGACAGCAATGCTACTGTCATCATCAGGCACTTCAAAGGAAAAATTAGGATCCTGGTCACATTCTTGCTGTCTGCCAGAATTTGAATTTGGTAGAACGCCAAATTCAAATTCTGGCAGACAGCAAGAATGTGACCAGGATCCTAATTTTCCCTTTGAAGTGCCTGATGATGACAGTAGCATTGCTGTCGAAAATTAGCAAGACTCTGGGAGTGTCCTATGTATGAAATTGTGCGAAGATTGTGGTTTTAAAATTATTCAAATGTTTCATGGTACAGGTAATGATGTTTTTAATGGAACAAAATCTGTCACATTTAACAAATTCTTGTTTTAATTGTCTCATTTTGTCGTACCATAAATAGTGTATTAAAAGCCCACCCCCTAAAATGCTGTAAAGTCAAAATCATGAAATAGTGGAGTAAAGTCCACCCCTCAAATCCCATAATCCCTAAAAGTTGTATGATGTGAATAAAAATAGTACTGCATGCTATGTTTACTGGATCTTCTCCCTCCCTGTAGTAATAGTGGACTATTCCTTTAGCACCGGCATTTCTTCCCTAAGCCTCCTCCCTTCTTCACAGCAATTAAAAGGATGTAAAAATTCATCTTTCAGAGATCGTTCAAAAGCTTCGAATTTTCTGTAAGGCTAAACAAAAAAAATTGTTTGGTTTGCTTTACGCAGCTAAAAAAAATACGGTCGGTCGGAGAATTATTGTTTTTTTTTGCACTTTTTTTTGTTACTAAATCAGAAAGTCTTTACTTCAAAAATTGTAATTTAATATTATTTATGCACTAAAGATACATTAATGTTCACGGAGCAATATTTTTCCTTTTTTCCAGGAACCATTTGAACCATTTTTGTATCGTAGGATGGAGCGTCAAAATTGGGAGGGGGATTTTTTCTCCTCGGACGGGGAAAAAAGTTTAGGGTCGGTCGGGTAACGCAAACCGAACCATTTTTTTTGTTTGGCCTAATATATGTCCAGAAAGGTTAGAAAATTGATAATGCTTGATTTAAAGCCCGCCCCCCTATTTTTGCCAAATTAACTGCATAAGCCCATGGGCGTTTAATCCACAATTTACGGTAATTACTAATTTTCATTGGCCAGTCCTTGAAAAATCCTGGATAAGTCCTAGAATTGTTAGGTTGCAGATGTACACAAATCCTGGCAAAGGTCAAGTCCAACCAAGAGATAAATTTTGTATTATTTTTAAGTTCTTATTATTTTGTTGTGGAGCAGGTTTCAAAAAAATTAAGTTAAATACCATTTAATGGTGCAGTTGTGTAAAACCCTAAGGATTGGAGATGGTCTTGGAACTAAGTAATCTTTTGCTGAGAAGACGACTTAAAGTACAGTAACAAGTACCAACAAGAATTTATACGATTGGGGAGGAAAATTTGTACTAACTCTTAAAAAGTTTCTATTGAAACGTGTTACATTAATTCCTATTAGTTCCGTCAGAGTTTTTGGAGGCACCTCGCGTTTCATCTGGTAATTTTTTTCTCATTTTTCAGCCCAAATCTAAACTAAATAATAATTACATTCGTTTCGTTTAGTTTAGTTGAATCTTAGGCAGAAAAGTGAGTAAGAATCCCACATAAAACGCATGGTGCCCTCTATAAACTTGGACGGTACTAACAGAATGAATCTTTAAGACGTTTCAGAAGAATGAATCTTGAAACGTTTCACAAATTCTCCTCCCCAACCTTATAAATTCTTGGTACCATCGAGGGCAAGACATTTTGAAGGCGGCAAATACTAATGCTAGAAAGTTAATCGTGGAAGGCTTGAGAAGCAAATTTTGACCGTGTTGTTTTGGCCATATGTAACGGCCTATTTGTATCACATGGATACAGTGTTGAGCTTAAAGTGTAGCCTAACTTGAGTGTTTAGCATATCAGTGTTGTTGCTTTTTTTTAACCATTTATTTTTGCCGTTTTGTTGGGTTGTACGAAACCAAATATTTCAACTTTGTTAATATTTTAAAAAGTCAGTTTTGCCAATACCACTGGGCAAAATTTGATATTTGTTGTAGAGTGTGTCTGATTGAGCCCACAACAAAGTTGGTAATATGCTAATAAAAATTAATACGCAAAAAAATACATTTCCTTTTTTTTTTATGTCTGTTCTGAGTTACTCCATTTATAGGAACCGAATTGGCAAGAACCATATCTGTACAGCCCTGCAAATTACTACATAAAACAAATTAGTTTTAATCCCTTTGTACTCCTAATATTATGTTATTGCAATAAAACTTGAAGTGAATTTTGATGTAATTGTTAAACATTATTAGTCCTGGTACAGGTACTTTACAGCACTAATAATTCTGTAGGGATTGACTGATGTTCTGATCGGCATCGTCCCATATTTTTCATCCAATATTTGGTTTATTTAGCCGATACTGAGGAACGCTTCACTTCCAAAAGCGCCTTGGGAAATTAACTGTTTGGTTTTAATCGCGGTTGTTTGAACTGCAACTATATGGCCGAGTCTTTAAACTTCTGAGAAAATAAGTTGTTGTTACGCAAAGTCTAGCCAGTCCACAACTCTGATAGTACAAATGTATGCAGCATATGTTTTAATTTAAGTCATTTAATTGATATGTACATAAATACTGTCGAACCATGAAATAAAAGTTAAAGGTATTTTAATTATAATTTTATTTTTGTTTATAAGTAGTAACAAGGATAATAATTGTATTTAATTCTTGTTCATTCAATTTTTATGAGTTAAAATGTGGGCATAATTATCGGATCAGTTCTGGCAAAACCTGGTATCAGTCAGTCCCTACAATTCTTCCTAAGCTTTGAAAACAAAATTTAATGTGTGTGTTCGTGCAGGCACGGTCAGTGAAACGTGAAAAGCGGCAATTATGTTGGCTGCACTACTGTATAGTTTTCCGCATTAGTGTAATTACACATTAGAGGTGTGAAAAACTCAACTCGATGTGAAAACTTCAAATTCAAATTTTTTGAGTTTCGTTGGGTTTCGATAAAATGCTGCAAATCTTATCATTAATTAAATTCTTGTGGACGTTCGATTCGACGTTCAGCATTTCAAAAGAAAAATACCAAACCGTACATATTTCCACTTCAAGTTGACAGATTTTGATGTTGAATATACCATTTTGAAGGTTTTTTGGGCCATCTTTCTAATGGTCCAATTCTTAAGTTTTTGAAAAAAAAGTGCCAATAGGACCACTTTTCTGGATTCAAAATGGTATTCGGATTCCGAAAAAGTGGGTACTATTTTTTGAAATTTTTGGTAAAAAAACTAGATAATTTCTGTCATTCGGTGCAGTGACGATGCCGGACGTAAAAGATTTGGAATATCCACTGAGCATGAGAATTCGTGTAGTGTAAACTGGCTCGCATTTTAGTATTAGGATAAATTATGGCATGGTGAATGAAACCAAGGATGGGGTAAGTTCCCCCCCTTTTTTTTTGGATGCCCTTTTAGTAGATAAAATTACTAAAAAAAAGTTTTTAATAAAATCAAAAGTCATTAAAACAAGGCTTTTCAATGGTTGCAATAGTAATTTAAAGGTCCCAAGCTCAACAAGGACGGTGATTACTAGATTTCTGTTAGACGCCAATATTCTTTAGTCCTATGAATGCAGGGTCACAAAAATAGTGCTTGCCTTTACTTACATCTTCCATTGAAAATGTCGCTTTTGCCCTTTGAAAATACAGTAGCGATTATTATTCTGAAAGTTCTAGGAAACTTACGCACAAATTCAGAACAGAAATAATATACCAGTATTCTGCAAATTGTCGACAGACCGGCCACACGTCCATCTTCATCAGGCTCCATGATTGCTAAACCCTTTTTCTACGACATCGGAATCACATTTTTGGAACTTAGCGTTCGCGGGTGCGGCTTCCGTACTGGAATCGCTGGCAATCCAACAGCACGTGAAAAATAACGCAACACTCGTGGACACACAAGGCCCCTCAAACCCTGGAATCCGTTTTCTCCTGAAGAATTTAACGAGCTGCCGTCCAATTGTTGGAACAACAACGTGCTCAACAAATACGGGAGGCCGCGAGCGTGAACGCTAAGTTCAAAAAGTTTAGCAATCGTAGTGCCTGATGAACACAGACGTGTGGCCGGTCTGTCGAAAATTTGCAGAATACTGGTATAGTATGTGTGTTCTGAAATTGTGCGTAATAGTTTCCTAGAACTTTCATAGCTTATGCCCTTTTTTCTCTTTACTCTTTGTGCTGGTAGGTCTTATGATTTGTTCTTTTGCCCTTATTTTTCCCACTGGTGTTCCCCCTCTTCTTGAAAGTGTGTGAGTGCCAGTGAATGAAACCACGGAATGGAAGTTACCATCCTTTAAACTGCTAAGATCATCTCTCTAGTAATTTTTGCGAACCTTAAAGGTACATTAGCCTGAAGTTCACTACGCTCACTCTATTGGTGTCGACCCTCGTTTCATACAGTTTAAGTTGATTTCGTTCGTTTTTGGTTGCAAAACGTCATTTAAAGGTACATGCCTCCATGTTGGCTTTCCTGTGTGACGCAGTTTTGCAACATTCGTTGCGATTTTATTTTGCTGTTTTTTTTCTCCCACGTACGAACGCTCTTGCTACATTTACTTCAATTGTATGTAATTCCTGAAAATCATAGCAGTTAAAGGACGGTAAACGTACAATTGCCCTTTTCCTGCATTTCTTAGTTTCTTTCACTGGCGCTCAGACTTTCAAGAAGGGGGGGGGGGGGGGGGAGCGCCATTGAAAAAAATAAGGGCAAAAGCACACATCAGACGGCCAACTAGCACAGAGGGTAAACGGCAACATTTTCAATGGAAAACGTAAATAAATGCAATCACTATTTTTGCGACCCTGCATTCTTAGGTCTAAAGAAAATGGGTGTCAAACAGAAATCTCTTAATCACTCTCCTTGTTGAGCTTGGGGACCTTTGAATTACTTTGCAGTCCTCGAAAAGCCTTTGTTTTAATGGCTTTTGATTTTATTTTAAATAGTTTTTTTAGTAATTTTATCTACCTAAAGGGCATCCCAAAAAAAGGGGGGGGGGGAGGTTTTTCCCTATGTGCAGGCATTCTTGGTTTCATTCACCATGCCATTATTTATCCTAGTACCAAAATACGAGCCAGTTTATTCTAGATTAATAAACAAAAACGGAACGTTAAATATTTAGAGTAAGGGTCTGAAAGTCAAAACCTAGAAGGAACACAGACAAGGTTTGACAGGGTCTAGGTGTACAATTTTGTAAGAGGCTGGTAAGCATTAGACCCTTACTACCCGTTGGTAAACTTATAGTTCTACTCTATTCGGACAGAACGTGTGTATGAACGGTTGTAGCAGGTTTTCTTTGTTCTCATGCTTAGCGGATGTTCATTCTCATGCTCAGTGGACGTTCTAAACCTTTTCAATGTAGCATCGTCACTGTACTGAATGACAGTGAAAATTTTTAAAGTTTTTTTTCAAAGATTTCAAAAAAAATAGGACCGACTTTTTCGGAATCAGAATGGCATTTTGGATCCAGAAAAGTGGTCCCTATTGGCACTTTTTTTAAAACTCAGAAAAAAAATTTTGGACTTCAGGTGGAGCGTTTCTTATGGGCAACCCTGTATAACAAAGTATTTTTTATACCACCCACGTTCAGTTTTCATCAGATGCACAAATGGAGTCATGTCGTGCACATAAGTGTTTTTGATAAAGGGAAATCTGATTTAACCTACATCTCCGAAACTCGACTTGTTGTGAAAAGGTTGAGCTCGCACGCCCATATCCACAGGTGGTGGTGGTGGTTCAGTAACACTGGCCAACATGAATACAGCTTTCCGGAACACTTTACCTTTTTAGAACCTCATTCATTTCCCAAATCCACCTTCTTTTGCCCTTGGCTCCCATCCCCGTGATCGGCCTCCCTCCCCACCAATCCACTTCCCCTTGCAAACAAAAGAAAGTAATCGTCAGACTCCTTAATAGCAGTGGAAATAGAATTATCCTCCACCACCGCCATCCCTCTTCGCTCCTCGTCCACCCCACACAGCTCTCTCAGAGCTTATATCCCTAATTCTTGTTCCTTCTCCTTCCTGGTTCCCTTCCCCCTCCCCCATTTCGGCTCACCTCGCTAAGCTACCTATCTTTGTCCTTTACAAATCTCCAGAACTTCTCTAACCAGCTTATGGTTAAACTGATATTTTTGTTGCTATCACCACTCCCACCTCCTCCTTTTTCCTCACTCTCCCCTTCCCAACCCTTCTCTGACAGTTCCTACGCACCTTTTCTCTATCCCGATAGCCTCTTTCACCTCCTGATCCCGCCACCCTTTTCCTCCCCAGCCCTAGCATATTTAATAATAATAATATAATTATATAATAATATAATTTCTTCCCACGGTCGTGTCAGCCACCTTCAGTACCTGTTTGTCCCAGTTCTTCTACCCCTCACCCATTACTTACAGTACCTTCCTAAACTACCAAACAGAACGCACCACTGTTAGAGACAGTTTGGCTCCAAACTAGACGTCGCGCGTGCGCAGTGATGTTGCGTCAGTCGTTCAGTACCTTCCAAAACTGCAATCACAGCTCAGCAAAATCAACAAGCTACATCATACCTTTAACGTGACCAGACATAGCGAATTGATTGGACCAGGCTAGGCTAATGGTTGTACCCAGGCGCGAGCAATGCCAAATTGAAAACCGTCTCGGGCAGGTGGTTTCGAGTGGTTGCCAGTGGTGGAGCTTTTGAGCATGCGCGAGGTATGGAAAAAGATTCATTGCTGACGTTGGTTGACGTAAGCAATCTACATCAACACGGTTACACTAGGGAATGTGCTGAACTGTCACCAACAGTGGTGCGTTTGCTTCGTTCTGTTTGGTGCTTTAGGATGGTACTGAGAGGAGTCTGCATACGGGGAGTCACCGGCGGCCCAGGCGTTTATCTTCCTACGATGCTTCAGGGACTGGGTAGACTGCAACAGAAGGTGGGCCACCGACGCTTATGTACCACACACAGCACAATAGAGGTGAGTCGGCCCATCCCATCTGATGGCTATGACCAGGCAACAGTGTGTGCCCGGTCCTCAGATGAGATAACAGGCAGGCCATCCAGTACGGAAGGTAGTCCAAGGCTGACTGGAAGCTGCAAACCGAATGGAGTTGGAACAGCCCTTGCCCCTCTGTGGCCACCATCCACTCTTTGTTCCAGGACTCCAGCGTCTAGGAACATACAGTGACTCGATGCGCATGCACCGACTGTACAAGAGAGACAAGACTCCCGCTATGCTCCTCAGCCTCTTATGCGATCGCATCAGCACACTCATTCCCTGCACTGCCGCCGTGCCCGTGTACCCAAACAACGGCAACGTTGGAAACCCAAAGTCGCAACCCAAAGTTTCCAACAAACTGTGAAGATACCCGGATCACTGACATCCATAGTCGCCAGAATACGCCGCAGCACAGACAGACAAGATAGTGAGTCTGTGTGAATTGTGAACGATGGTAATTGCAGATCCACTACACAACCGAGATGGCAGTGAGTTCACACGCAAAGCTGGATGAAACAGCCCGCAGTGCTTTGCACGGAAATACTAACTCTTACTCCACCGGATTTGGTCTGCCTAATGAAAGAGGCATCACAGAAGACATCACAGGTAGAAACACTATTCGGCTCGAACACCGAGTCAAGAAAAACACCAAGGGCAGGGTGTTCACATTGACGAAACCGATTTCAGAGGGCGCAGGGATGGGACCTGAAGAAGCGATATGCACCTTCCGGCTGCTCCAAAACTCTTGCGAGATTTATCACTTAATGTACAGTAATCAGACAGGATGCTCACGCCATCCTCCTGCTCGGGTTCCGATGGCAAAGAGCTACAAGCAGCTCGTCCGCCCTGAGATGAAGAGGTGGCTCACCGGACTCAATCTACAGAGTCTGAACTGGGATGGTAGTCAGACAGCCCGTAACCATCCGCAAACAGTCATTTACACCAACTTAGAGGCTGCGAAGATGTCGTTGAGCGGTGGCCTGGAACGTTAGGTTGAAATCTGATGGTTGATCTAATGAAGGCTCTAAAGACTGAGAGCAGAGCACCATGCTGCGCAAACTGGTAGTGAACGATAGCCTTTATCACAGGGAGGCGACTTGCTACCTTCTCTCTCAGCAGCCGGACATGAGCGCTCCATTCTAGTCCTCCATCCAGCGTGACACCCAGGTACTTGACACAAGAGGTCATCGACACTACGGAGATAACAACTTGAACACTGAGTGGGGTAGCTCGTATGGCTGCAGAACATGAGAAAATTACAAGCTCTGGTTTGGCACCGAACAGAACGCACCACTGTTACAGACAGTTTGGCTCCAAATTTGACGTCGCGCGTGCGCAGTGATGTTGCGTCAGCCGTTCAGTACCTTCCTAAACTACAATACAGCTCTACAAGCTCAGCAGAGTATTCGATACGTCATGCCTTCACCACGACCTGACCTGGCTAATGGATTTGACCAGGATTGGCTAATAGATGTGACCAGGCGAGAGCAATGACAAATTGCGAACCATCTCAGGGAGGTGGTTTGCTGGGGTGGAGGTTTGAGCATGCGCAACGTTACAGTTTTGACAAAATAGATTCATTGCTGACGATGATGACGTCAATGACGCCGCATCAACACGGATATTAGCAGGGAATGAGCCAAACTGTCACCAACATTGGCGTGTTTGGTACGCTCTATTTGGTCGTTTAGGAAGGTACCGACAGTCTAAGGCCATTTGGACACGCGGAACACGAAAAACAGGGTCTACACCAGCAAACCAGAGAGCAATGTCATCTACACAGCAGACAACATTCGTACCCTGGCCCATCTCGTAATTGATGACCATGGCGAACAAGAATGGGTTCAAGCAACTGCCCTGCAATCTGAAACCACTTCCTTTGGGTTTGGCGTCGGTCATAGGTTAGCAATATGTGAGCCAAAGCACCACCACGAGCTAGCTGATGCTCTAATTGCAAGTAAAGTATTATAAGCAACTCAATGGTCTGTGACAACTCTTGCATTGCTTGTCCGGGAGTGCTAGCTGGTTTCGATCAAAGGTGGCAAGTCGGGAGTGCAAGGGTCTTCTGAACTCCCAAGTGGCCGGCTAGTAGGTGATCGTGGTTCTTTTTCAGGAAGGATTGACGGAGAGCTTTGGGCATGTAGAGGCGAAGTTCATCTGGCGCAGAAGGGTCGTTGCAGTAAACGTGGCTATCTTCATACGTGAACTTCTTAACAGTGTAGCAGTATCCTATTAACTCTTTGAATTTCAGTGTCGGCTTCCTGTGCATCTTTTACCTGCAGTTTGCCTGTGAGCTCTGGTGACGGAAGAGTGTGCAGATGTACCAAAGTGCTTGTGGGTTGCGGGACAACGCATAGGATTGGAGGCGCACTGCCCATCTTGCTGTCTTGCAGGAGGTCTTCTTGTTGGAAAGCACCCACTTCAATGCTTTGTTATCAGTGATGAGCATAAAACGAGAGCCCACAATGTAGTGCCCCCATCATTCAATGGCTTCGATTGCACCCATGTCCTTTCTCAAATGTTGTATGTAATTGCTCTCATTTTAGTAAGCTTCTACTAAAGAATTCAATGACATGCACTACCTTCCTACAGCAACGAACAGAACGAACCAAACGCACCACTGTTGTTGACAGTTCAGCACATTCCCTACTATATCCGTATTGGTGTGGCTTGCTTACGTCAACCATCGTCAGCAATGAATCTGTTTCCGGTATCTAGCGCATGCTCAAAAGCTCCACCACTGCCAAACACACGCAATCACCTCCCAGAGATGGTTTGCAATTTGGCATTGCTCGCGCCTGGTTACATTCATTAGCCTAGCCTGGCCCAATCAATTAGCAGCGTCTGGTCACGTTAAAGGTATGACGTTAACGAGTGCTCTGTTCGGCTTGTTGATTTTGCTGAGCTGTGATTGCAGTTTCGGAAGGTACTAAACGGCTGACACAACATTACTGCGCACCCGCGACGTCAAGTTTGGAGCCAAACTGTCTTTAACAGTGGTTCGTTCTGTTAGCTGGTTTAGGAAGGTACTGATGGACTACTACGAACGTCTACGACAGCATCACTCTGAGGCCTACTTCGGACGCATCTGATTTCATGACGAAAGGTTCCTCGAAGTTTAGCAGCTTGAGGATGCCTGCTGACAGAAGTTTTGACTTAATCGCTTGGAAATGTCTCAGTTACTAAACGACTGAACAGACCGAACAGAACACACCACTGTTAGAGACAGTTTGGCTCCAAACTTGACGTTGAGCGTGTCCAGTAATGTTGCATCAGCCATTCAGTAACTTCCGAAACTGCAATCACAGCTCAGCAAAATCAACAAGCTCAACAGAGCACTAGTTACGTCATAACTTTAAGGTGACCAGACGTGGCTAATTGATTGGATCAGGATAGGCTAATGAATGTAACCAGGCGAAAGCAATGCCAAATTGCAAACCATCTCGGGGCGGTGGTTTGGAGTGGAAGCCAGTGGTGGTGCTTTTGAGCATGCGTGAGTAACCGAAAACAAATTCATCGCTGACAATGGTTGACGTAAGCAAGCCACATCAACACGGCTATAGTAGGGAATGAGCTGAACTGTCACCAACAGTGGTGCGTTTGATTCGTTCTGTTCTGTACTTTATGAAAGTACTGGGCGTGTGTGCTTGAGCCCAGACGAAAGGAGCATCTTTCTTAAGCAGAGCATTCAGTGGATACACTGTTTCTGGGTAGTCACGGATGAAGCGATGGAAATAGTTGGCTAACTCGAAGAATTGTTGTAGGGTTGATTCTTAAGGTGCAGGAATTTCTACAGAGCAGCGTACTTGTCGTCGTCCATGTGAATTCCTTCCGCTGAGATTCTGAGGCCAAGGGCAACCATCTCAGGCAGACAGAAATGGTATTTCTTCATCTCGAGCGTGAAACCGTACCTCTGCAGCGCCTCGACCACTCTTCGCAGGCTGTTCAGGTGATCTTGCCAGGACTCGCTTGCGAAGATGACATCAACATAAACGGTACAGACAGTGCCTATGAGGTCACCAAGAGTGAAGGTGATTGCTCGCTGGAACTCTGCCGTTGCTTGCATAGCCCGAACAGCATAATGCGCCATCTAAAAATTACTCTGTAGCACATGAAGAGTCCAGATGTGGCATTAGAAGTGCGGTCGCGTGGCAAAAAGTCTGGTGAGGACGAAGCTGGGTGCATTGTGCTCATGACGTTCACAGGCAGCCACACCCGATTGAGCGGAAACGTTCGCAGTGCTGCTTTTGTCAGTCTTCAATACCCGTGGTCTTAAATCCTTTATTTCTTGATGTAGGGGGCAATCGATTCTTTCAAACAGGAGCAAAATGTTTGGCAAACAGATTACTTTCCGTTTTCTCTGTACTCTCTTCCGCTGGCAGTAAAGCATCGTCGATCAAATCACGCGTAGATCAATGTGGTAGTATCGGGGAACTAATGCCCTCGTGGTAGTATCGGGGAACAAGAACTGGTAACTTTGTGGCTCACTCGGTGCCAAAAGCATTTTGTGCTTCCTGCCGAGAATCTTTAAATTTCAATTTCAAAGATGGGGAGCGATGAGGATGAAGATGGGGTGGGGGAACGGGGGGAGGAAGGAGAAGGGTCCGATTTTGGAAAGGGTTAGGGGAATGAAAGGTAGGTTTCCAGTATATCTGGGAAAGGAGCAGGAGAGAAAAGCGGGAAAAGTTAATAACAGGTTGTGAGGGAGGGGGGTTTAAACTGGTGGCTGTGGCAGAGACACATCTTCGGGATGAGGAGGAGAAGATGGAAATGGGTGGGGTTTAATAGGAGGAAAGGGGACAAGGGAGGGGGTTGGGTCTCTTCTTTAGGGACGGGGGCAAGTGGAAGGTCTGGGGGTGGGCTGAAACATCTGTGCGTTTCAGGAAGGGTTGAGAGGAAACTGGTGGCAGTTGATGTGGCAAAGAATCTAACCATTTTACTTTGAGTTATAGAAATATTGAGTAAACAAATGATGCTCAAACTCAAAAATATCAATACTCAGTTGATGTGGTCAACTTGGAAGTTGAAGGGGTGACGAAAAGTGTAAAGAGGGGGTATGATGTTCTTATTGTGGAGGACTTCAATGCTAGACTAGCAGAGTGGGGGTACTGATAATGGTAATGGAAAGGTGAAGCGGAGTTTTTGGGGGGGAGGGGGAGTGTAATTTGGAACTTGCAAATTTGGGGAAGTATAAGCAGTATGGCATTTACCTGGCCAAGGGAGAATAGTAGATCTGCAGTGGATTTTGTGTTTAGGAATGAGAATGAGGAGGGGTGGGTAAGGGACATAGGGGTAGATGTTGAGGGGAGATGTGGGGGGGGGGGGGGGCAGATTCTGACCATTGTCTGATCAGGGGAGCCTTCAAAACTTAACCTGGTTGGATCAAGCAAAAGCAACTCTCATTGCTTCTACACGTCATGAATTAGTATAATTTTTAACCCAAAATCATCATCGAATCGACTCTCATCCACGTAACAGCAATAAACTACAAGACAGTATTATTTTGAACAGCACGCCGAAGTTTATTTAAGTACTAGCTGTTAAGATAAGTTGAAGATTTAATCACTAATTCATGAAGCTTATTTATAGAATCATAACACCGAACCTTTTTCCACGCTGCACCGAATGCAACATAAATTCATCCACCTGACAGTGAATTAATGCAAATAAATGCAACGGTCTTCCCTTGTTTCTATATCGTTTCTGATTGGTCGATAGTCGATTCATTTGCAGTGCTAGCCACCTGTTCCCCCAGTTACCCTCAGGAACCAAGCTCAGCGAGCATGGTCATTTGGTTGCTTAGTTTACTGCCTGAAGCATAATTTGAATGCCATATGTACAGGAAATCGTCCAAGATTAAGGTAGATCAGAGGATTATGACACGACTTCTCGCACGACCTACGCAATTAGTACATGCAACAGCATGTTTCTTCACAATCCAAGTTACATAGGTCAATTTTCAAAGGCACCCCTGGTCTGATTAGAGGGTGAAAAGGGGTGGGAGGGAGCAAAGGGGGAGACATAGAGGGAATCTTAAAGGAGGGGAAGGAAGACATGGATGCTTAAGAACTAGACATGCTGGAGAATTTTGAGAAGGCGGTGGAAGAGAGGGTTGAGGAATGGGGGAAGGGTACGAGAACTGGAAGAAAGAGGTACTGAAGGTGGCCGAGAGGACTGTAGGGATGAGAGATAGGGGGATGGGAGAGAGTGAAGGTGGTGTGATCATGAAGTGAAGGATGCATGTAGGAACTGGCGGTGAAGGGGGGAGAGTGAGGAGAGGTGGAGGGAATGCGTGAGGAGAAAGGAGATGGCAGCAGTGGTAGCAAAGAAAATATCAGTGTTTAACCAGAAGCCGGCTAGAGACTGGGCAAAGGGAGGCAGGGAAACGAGCTCGAAGTTCTGGATATTTGTCAAGGATAGGAAGCATAGCGCACGATGAGCCGAAGTGGGGAAGGGAGCCAAGAAGGAGTATTAGGGATATAGAGACTGAAGCTCTAAGAGGGCTGTGTGGGGTGGAGGAGGAGACGGGGAGCGAATATAAGGTGGTGATGGAGGAAGGGAGGGGAGAAGGGAACTGCTAAAGGAAATTTGTATTGGGGTGTTTGAAGAAGAACTTTGTTTCGTTCGTAAGGGGAAAGCTGATGGGAAAATGGATTGGTGGGGGTGCTGATCATGTCGATGGGAGCCAAGGGAAAAAGAAGGTTGATTTGGAAAATGAATGAGGTTCTGAAAGGGGTGAGAGTTCATTACGTGTTTAAGAGGAAATGAAATATTAAGGGGGAAAACTGACAACTTCGTGCTCGTTGCCATGACTAGTGCGGTATATAAGGTCTTCTTGAGAGAGGTGACAAGCTGGCTCGGTACCTGTTGGAAGAGAGGGGGATCTTGGGGAGGTGCAAAACTGGTTCAGAAAGGGGAGGAGGCTGGAACATAATGTCTTCATCATGATACAGGCCATTGAGGTTGCAGGGGAGGAGCCAATGGGTGGCTTTCCTTGACATTGCCCATGCCTACAATGGAGTGTGTGGGAACTTTGGAAACTTGGAGTTGAAGAGGGGTAGGTGGATCTGTTTAAGAGGGTGGGACGTACATTTTCCGAAACTGACTCTTGTGTTTCGGCCAAAGTAAATTTTTTTTTAGCTCCCGTATAGGGTAGAAGCTGGGCGCTTTTCGGGAGTTTACGGGAGCAAGATGCTCCGTTGCTCCCCGATAATTCGAGTCATGGTGTATGAACTGTAAGGCTGTACCGAACAGATTTTGGCAGATTTTGGGCTGATCGGCAAGAATCCGTTCGGCGAACAAAAACCTATAGATTTTCGATTTTTGGTAGGCCCTTGACAATAAATAAATTATGTTTCTCCACACGTTTGTTACCTTTTGTTTTAGTTAGGCTAGCCCTACATGTTTTACATTTTGTAGGCTAAGGTTAATTTTTACTTTTATTTGGTTAAAAAAATGTATTCCAATGTTTTCATTAGCCTACAAATTTGTGTAAGCCAGAACAAAAAATTGTTAAAAATCTGTAGCGATCGGTTCGGTTAAATCGGATCGGTACACCAATCAATTTGTAGCTGATCGGATCGGAATCTGTTCGGCAGAAAAAATGCTGATCAGTACAGCCTTAATTAACTGTAAAGTACCTGTACCGATTTATTTAGCAATTTAAACATTTACACCAAAGTTCTCCAAGTTTTATTGTGACAACATAACATTGGATTACAAAGGCACAAAAATAGAACTGTTTAAATGTGGCAATTTTGCAGGGTTGTACAAATACGGTTTTAGCCATTTCACTTCCAATAAAATGAAGCAGTATAGGCCGACAACATTGATTCGGCCATGCAACGAAAATTGTTTGGTTTACGGGCGAGGTTGCAAATTTAGGCACCAGGTAACCTATGCATTTTATCAATAATTGTATTATTTTAACTGACTATGTTTGTTTGACACATGTTAACTCTAAGCTGAAAGAGTATGTAGTCAGCCTAAAAAATATATTTTCCTAATGCTGTGTGTTATTTGTCATCTAGTAGTCACTATTTTTTAGTTTTTGCAAAGTAACTTGTCGGTGTTTTAAGCTAAAGCCTTGAAACTTGCACCAATGAAATGCTCGTTTCAAGTCCGTTAAAATGGTATACCGGAATGTCAAACCCATTCAAAATTTGAAAAATATGATTTTTAGCAGGTGGACCAAGATTCAGATAAAAAATATTGACCAGCGATAATTTAAGGCACCCGCACGTGCCTGTAAACCAAATATTTAACTTTGCATGGCCTTATTAGTTATTAGTGTAGCCTAACTTCAGCGACTACTCCATTTTATACGAAGTAGCAAAATGGAACTGTAATTTTTTTATCCTTGCCAGCTTCACTCAGTTTTAATTAGCTAAGTAACTTCATAACGTTTCACACTACCAATTTTCATGCGGGTCCAATCAAACACTCTCTCAAAAAATAATTTATGTCAACTTTTGGAGTGTGCTGGCGGCAGCTTCATCAATTTGTTGTATTAAATATTAATCTTACATTTTTTGTTTCACACAACCCTGCAATGGCAATAATAAATCGGTTTTAAAAAACAGCAACAACAAATGTATCGTTGAACACCCAAGTTAGGGTACACAAGTCCATGCCTAGTGTTGCAGACCGATACAAATAGGCCTATTTGACACTCTAGCCTACACAACACTATACCAAACGTGCTTCAACACCGTTCTTAATTTACAAATGCGGTACACTTAATTTTCTTTTATTGAATTTTGCCTCCTAGTTTAGCAAGGCAAATACAGTGAAAAAAAAAATAAAGCGAGTAAACACAGCTGAGTGGACAAGACGTGCAGCTTTAAGACAAGTAGGTGCCTGATAAAACCCGACCATAGTTAAAAAGTCTCATCTAAAAAGTTGTCCATAATTGTGAAAAAGTGTTACTGCACCAAAGAAACATAAGCAAATGAAACTCCGTTGTAGAAAAGAGCTAAAATTTCAGCGATTACAACGGATTCATATGGCAATTCTTCTTACATTCAATGCATTAAATATACCAAGGCATTTATGGGTAGCTTTGTTATGCTATAGGATAGGGCAATATACTTGGGGATGAGAATGCTTTGTGGGGAAATCTAAGGTCAGAAAATATCAGATGGTAATTAATTTTAACAAAAATTGTATGCTTCAAAACAGAAAGGGACTGGCGGTACTTTGAGAGTTCACCAAATTGTTTTGAAATTTTCCATTAAGCACGCTAATCCTCACGAACAAGAATACATGTAGTATTCAGCAAATTTTTACAGACCTTAAGCAGTAAGTGTTAAAAACTACGTCAATTGTCTTCTTCAGGCTATTGTCGAAGGCATCACCCTGGTTCACTTTGCTCGTGTTGCAGTTTGAACGCAAGTAATGTGAACTAGAGTTATCCATCGACAATAGCCTGAAGAAGACAGTTGACATAGTTTTTACACCTACTGCTTAACAACTGTCAAAAATTTGCTGCATACTTTGTGTATTCTTGTTTTTTGGGATTAGCGTAGTTAATGGAAAATTTTCAAAAGGGACAGGCATAGTCTGGGAATTCTGACTGGACTATGCAACTTAAGTAACAACGAAAGCAGCCCCTGATGACCAACTTCCAGACTGACCAGTCAGCTTACTCCTTTTAAGTCGGAATTCCACCACAATGGAAATGGAATAAAAGGGTTGGGTGCGAGGTTCTTTAGCCTAAGCAGTAGGTTAAAAAGAAGACTAGGAAATGTATTTTTTTCAAGTCCTGCTGCTGTGGCTAAAGATCTCGCCAAGTTGTTTTTTTATAATGGTAAATGAGACCTGTAGTTCCTCCTAAAGTGACCCATTACGAAAATATCTAATTACTAAATTATCTAATTTCATCTGTTGATCTGCATTTAAATAAGGGTTGAGCAGATACACCAAGAAAAATATTTCTTTGGATACCATAAATCGTGTATTAAACGCCCACGTGAAGCTAAAGCTTTCCCCCCCCCCCCCCCAAAAAAAAATGCTTTAAGTTCAAAATCATAAAATCATGGAGTTATCGCCCACCCCTTAAATCATCGTTTTCTGCTGAAACGATGGTGGGGAGAAACGAATCACGACTGCTTGCTATGCTCACCAACTTCTCCCTCCCTGGAGTTACAGTACAGTATAACCTTTTTAATAAGAATTCGGATAACAAGAATAATCCGCTTAGTACGAACTTTTTTCAAGATTTTGGTTGTTCAGCTAGAGGCGCCTCAAGCCTTAAAAACGCTGTGGGGCCATGTTCCGAAATCACCTCCTTACCCTCCCCCCCCCCCCCACCCCCACTATATTTTTTATTATTATCAAGACTGGTAATGTAATTTGGACAACCACATAGCCGCTAACCAGATCCCAAGGGAACTTTTTTTTATTTTCTACAATTAACAAAAATGAAAAAAAAAAAACGTTTATACTGTGCCCGACACTGAGTGTTTTTTTTTTTTATTGGGAAGATGCTGTGTCATGACTGGTCTGGTCATCACGGTCTTGGCTACCTAACGTAAAAACTATAATCAATTTTTCATAATTTCTTTACTTTCATCACTAGTACTGCCGAACCATCACCCTTGTAAATGCTTTCGATGTGTCTAATAACAAACAGCTCAGTGGATTGGCGTTACGAGCCTACGTAAAGACACGCAAGCGGTTCACTTCGTTTTAAGTATGGCGTAGACTCGCAGCCTAAATAACTAAAACTAAGTGAAGTCACTGAAACCGTGAAACATAAACTAACCAATTATTTTTAATGGCCATTCACTGGACAAAATAATACAAATAAGCCAGACTACCAATGAAAACTTACTACAGATCGATTTATACTGGAAAATGTGATGGGGCCAAACTGCAAAAGTGGTGGGACCATGCCAAAAAAATTCTAGTGCGAAAATGGGGAGGTGAGCTTGGTATAACGCCGAAACTTGTATTATTCATTTCTAATACATCGCCTGTAAAACAAGTCTGGTTAGCGAGCTACAAGCAGCACAACGATTATCCTTCTACCCCCTGATGCTCGCAGACGAAAAATGAACTGGTACATTCGCAAATCGTGACTAAGTTGTTGTTTAGCAACAAATGGCGTAACAAGTAAAAAAGTGGAGCGTGACTGGTTCAAAACCACTGTATTCTTTTCCGGTAAGTGAGTATTTAACAATGTTCTGTCTTAATAGAATAGTAGCGTGTGTACGGTACGGCAATCTTGCAATAATTTCTTCGGAGAAAGAAATCAGGGGCAGGTCATTATTATCGTGGGGGGGGGGGGGGG
>JAHWFP010022560.1:118150-137022 GCA_023313725.1 Lithobius niger | reverse complement strand
AAGGGGGGGGGGTCATACATTTTTCAGGTTCCGTCAAGAGCTGGAGGGGGGTCAAAAACACACTGCCAAAATTGGAAGAAAGTCATTTTTGGACCTCAAAAATGGCACTTTCCGCAGTGAAAATTTCTAAAATCGCCTCAGCCCCCCCCCCCCCCCCGGTCACGTCAGCATTTACAAGGTTTAGAAGCTATTAGTTCCAGTACTGCATGTATAGGTTTTACATCAAAAAACCTATACTCGTCTTCTTCTGTCTTTCAGGTGCTGAGTATGTAACTGAAGTGGCTATACAAGCAAATAATGTGTTCATCATACTTAAGAGTTAGTTGTATAAATATCGACAAGAGATTGGTGTAAGGAACATTTTTAACCCAAAGTGTCTTTTCGTTAAAAACGAGACACGTTTCCTTACAACTAATCGTAACTGTCGATGTGGAGAGCTACTTGCTTAATTTGGCTACAGCACTAATCTTGACAACAGGAAATCATCTGCAGACAGTCTCAATAGGTATACGATAAGCGCATTTTTTTTTTTGGGGGGGGGGACCCCCCCACCGGCCATAAATAATGACCGGTCCCTAACAATAAAAAAACACTTAACTCAACAAGTAACTTACGTTCATCGTTTCTACAACTGTAGGCCTATTTCCCTATCGATGTTTATATCATCTCACTTCTTGCAGTTCTACGCGGAGCCCTAGCGGTAGTTGCGGCCACTATTACCTCTGCAATGCTTTTGCCTTTGAAAACGCATGAAGGCAAAGCATTATCAGAGGTATTAGTAGCCGCAACTAGCGCTAGGGTCACGCGTAGTACTGGAAGAGTGAGATGCTGTAATTATCTGGTTAACTTTTAAATCTATACTATTACATTGGTGAGAGTTGTCAAACTTGAACCATAAGTAAACATAGAAATCGTTGGTAATTTTTTACTTGATCAACCTATACAGTATAAGGAAGACGATGTTTTCTAGAAATAATTCTTACCTGGACGTAACTAATAATGACAGTCTGAATTAACAATTTAGTCGTTTTATGGCCTTCACGCGGTAAAATGTATGCAGAATATCAACCATGTTTTACGTTGTTACGCGAGCGACGACCACCATGACCGTAATGCACTAGTCAGAAGATCATAAGTTTTGCAGCAGAGGGTCTAATTAAAATTTTTAGGAGTAGTGCGTTTTGTTTGGAGCACTGAAGTGTGCCGAGAGTGGCAATAACAAGACGGACACACGTGATAACATTTCACTATAGGGCAGCACCAATCTTCTTTTCTTTATATGCCAGTAAGGGACTGGTCATTATTTATGGCCGCCGCGGGGAAGGGTGAAATGAAAATGTGACCACCAAATGTTCGATGACACCCCTTCGAGACCCTGGAAAAATCTGGTACCCCCCCCCCCCCCAAAAAAAAAATGTGCTTTCGTAGCCTATTGAGACCATGGACTTATATACTATCACACTACTCCATGCATGTTGAGACTGTCTGCAGATGAGTTTCTGTAGTCAAGATTAGAGCTGTGGCCAAATGAAGTAAGTAGCACGCCGCACCAACAGCTACCATTAGTTGTAAGGAAAACGTGTCTCGTTTTTAACAAAAAGACCTGTTGGGTTAAAAATGTTCAACTATAAAGCATCGATGTTTTTTACACTCGTCTCTTGTCAAGATTCATACAATAAGTTTGATGAACACACTGTGTGTACTTGTTTGCCCCCCCTCCATAACAAAGTCAGCAAGTGAAAGCAAAGGAAGCCAAGAAGCCAGGTGCCAAGCTTTTTTTTTGGGGGGGGGGGGGGTGTGAAGGAAACCAGTTATCATTCGTGAAGTAAAAAAAAAAGAAGTTACAAATATATAGCATTGTGCTGCAGAACATTGGACACTTTTTTTGTGTTTGAAGACATTTGTTTTGTGAAATTTGGGATAGGGGGCCATTTACGTTGGCTGGGTCGGTGCTGCCAGTCCGCCCCTGGTTTTGTTGCGATTGAACTGCACCTTTGTAGAATTTCAGTACGTCTACAATTTTGCGGTGTTGGAGTTGAAGGTTAAAAGAGGCCACTATTAATGGTGACATGTGATTTTTGCGATTTTGCAAAATGGCAAATATAGCTTCATTTTTAGTTTTTATTATAGATCACTAACTAGCAAACAAAAATGCGCGCCTAATTTTCACAAAATTTAGTAAATGCCGCAAAACTTCACAAATTTCATGAAATGCGCAAAATCAACCGAGAATTGGCGTTGTTCGAACATGAAACAAAACTAGCCACCTGAAAGAAATTTCGGGAAAAGTTATCACCGACGCAATGTATTCGTTCAAGCTTGCCTGAAGTGAGCAGTCGACCACCATCAACCAATGTTGTACGTATGTTGTACTAGAAAGTTTGGCAGCAATCAACATTTGCATTTTCGTGCTCCGTTGGACGTTTTCGTTATTACAAATTATGTTAACGTACGAGACAATTGGACCCCGTCGGCAAATTTGAAGGTTTAATTTGCTGACGGGATCCAACGGTCTCGCATGTTAACAATTTAACATAATTTGTAATAACGAAACGTCCAAAGGAGCACGAAGATGCAAATGATGATTGCTGCCAAACTTTCTAGCACAAAATGCGCACAACATACTTGGTTGATGGTAGTTGACTGCTCACTTCAGGCAAGCTTGAACAAGTAAGGTTGAGCGGCACATCACTCACCTGAGCATTGTATCGGTGATAACTGTCCCTGAAATTTTGTTGCAGTGGCTAGTGTTGTTTCATGTTCGAAAAACCCAACTATCTGTTGATTATGCGTAATTAATGAAATTTGAGACGTTTTGCTGCATTTACAAAACTTTGCAAAAATTAGGCGCACATTTTGCTAGTTAGTGATCTGTAGATGGTAGTAAAAAAAAAAAAAAAAACTTGCAAAAACGCAAAAATTACGTCATTTTTAATACAGTAGTGGCCTCTCTTCCCCCCCCCCCCCACTCTGCACAACAATTAAAAGAAATAATAATTGGCCTTCCGACATCATTCAGAAAGATTTTACTATTATGTCAGTGATCGCATAATCCCCTAATTATCTGTGATAAATACAGTAAAACCTCTTTAATACGAACTTTAAGGGGACTGCTAAATATGTTCTTATTAACCGTAGTTCTTATTAAACGGATGAGAGAAATTGGACTGCAACTTTTAAAAAATGTAGCCTACCAGTATACAGCATTTTCTTTTCATTCGTCCTTGACCTTCGCGTTTGCGCAAACGGATAAAACTCTTACCATTTCCCAAGATGGAGTCAACTAGCTTGAAACTTTGCTTGAAACAAAACAAAATTCGAGGGGGGAGGAAACAGAAACCGTTACGAACAGCAAATTCGTAAAAATAAGCTAGAATTGTAAATATTTGTTCGTCTTATCCGTACTTTTGTATTAACAGAGTTCGTTATAGCCGTATACATTTAGTGCTGACCAACCAAAATAAATGCACATAAATAAATAAATGCACGTTCTAGCCGCTTTACTCATACGTCAACTGCGCTCAAATATAGTCCACACGACCGCAGCGCGCATTGCTCTGTGAAACAAGCATGACGTCACATCCGACGCTAGCTCATACTCATTTTGGAGCCGCGCCATGCGACACGTCGTACCTATCTCACTCTCGGTCGTACGTATGCTAAAAGGTTACTTTTTTTTGGGGGGGGAAGACATTTATCCCCCCCCCCCCCCCCCCCCCGGGCAGTAAGTTTACGCCCCTGCGACCGATCTCATTTTGTCCTACCGAACGTTATTTTTTCCCTTGCAGCCTAATTTGTAACTTCATGTTTTAGTATTATGCGGGCATCATACGCGGCGTTACTGTACAGAAACAGCTTAAATAAAAGGCATAAAATTGGGTCTGTTTTAAGCGTACCATCAAAAAAGAAAAAAAAAGAAAGCTTCTTCCGACCGACCCTAGTTGTAATTTAATTGGTACTGCAGCTAAACGTTTTTTCCATAAGCCCTTATGTCTGCTACGACAATTTACGTCTGAAACTCAATCCGCAATTTAATTTCTTCTCCGCTTTTGGTTTTGTCCATCAGTGTGTCAGGATCCTGACACCCCTGCCCCACCCCTTCTTTCCTAGTTTCTTGCGGTAAACATAGGATAAACCTAATTGTCGCTCCAATTCTCGTTTTGTCCTTTCCTTTACCGATTCGATAGCAAATCTAATTGGTGGAATAGATAAATGCGTTCTTCACTCGCCATTTCTCCTGATAATCTCAGAACAAGGTTAACTGGGATTGAAGCTGCGTGCCTCGAGTAAGGCAGCTACTATCTCACTTGGCTTTCGCTCAGAAGCGGCAAGTCACGTGACTTGAAGTGCACGAAGAATCACTACGTCACAGACTAGGCGTGTAAACATCGCGTTACGTCACCACAGAAAGGAGCCCCAGAAGCTTTCTGGCGGGAGTGAGATACTCCTCGGACCGAGCGGTAAAAAAGAAGCTTACTAGCATACAAGCACCACATTTGTCACCGGGATCGTACCCTTAGACGATCAAATAAAAGGTAAATGAATTCAAATAAAACTATTTCCGGTAATTTATCGAGGAAAACTGTTAAAATATACCGGAGGGAGTTATGTGCCTTTAAGCGGGAATTCTTGTTATCCGAGTTCTTGTTAACAAGGTTATACTGTAGTCATTAAGTTAGAAGACGAGTTACGCTTTATTTAACGACCACCCTTGATTTTTGCCTGACTGACTGCAACCCTCTCGAATGACAATCCAGTTGCAGTCGCCACTTGGCCAGTAGACCATAGAAAGCACTCGCCATTTCACAATTTCTACTCGCCACATACCGAATACATCCTGCATGATGCATGGTTTTTCTGATTTATGATTTTCCGAAATTGTAAAACGTCCTTTAACACCAGTATAATGCAGAAAAAGCAGTGACGTAGCCCTTAAAAATCTGAGCATAACGCCGCAAACCGTTCGTCTCTAACTTGTATGGTTCCCGAGATATCACTCCGAGTGTCATTGGGTATTGCTTGTCGCCATTTTGGCGAGTAAGGGTAAATTCTAAGTCGCCAACTGCTGATTTCCATTCGCCAAATGGCGAGTGGTGACCGACATTGGAGAGGGTTGACTGACTGCATATTGCATAAGCCCATGCATGGGCGTTTAATACACGATTTACGGTACATTTCTCTAGTTATTGATACTTTAGCAGGTAGCTCCATGTTACAGTTAGTTATATGGCAAAAACATAACATGTTGGTTTACGCACGGATTAAAACCAGAGTTATTTAATGTGGAAATTGCACGGCTGCACATATACGGATTTAGCCAGTTCACTTCCCGTAAAAGTGAAGTAATATAGGCTACAACGCTAATGTAGCCTAACTTTGTGCTTAGCATTTTAGCCTGTAGGTCTATATCACTCCTTTTTACACGAAGTAAGGAAGTGGAACTAATGTATGGTGCAGCAATCCACATACCCAGAAACTTGAATGCAGAATCTCAAAAGTCAAGAGCACAAAGTAAAGAATACAAACTTAGGAGAGTGGAAATCCAGCCATAAGACGATATGCAGTAACGTAAACACTACATTAACGTCTCAAAGGACCATACCAACCACAAAGTTCAAATTCTACGAACAAAAGAGACCCCACGAACATGACCGTAGAAGTATGGCTGACTAGCCAGAGATTTGGGACTCAAAAAGCCAGGAGGAAGTCATAAACCTATATGTACGGCATCAACCAGAGAACTCCCTCGTATTAAAGGATACAGGTCCACACATAGAAGATTCTTCACCCGTGTAGTCAGCCTTAATAATCTAACGGCCACTCTGCAGTTGGAAGGTTAATGATACAATCTGAGGGTTGATTCACGGTCAGCAAATTCTGAATGTGTGCTGGATTTTTGTTGTTTGGACCAGAGTGCCAAACTAATCCTAAATTTCTGGCTGCAATGTCCATATCGTACAAGAAACGGTCCCAGTTAACAGTTCCATGAAATGTATATAACCATTCTCGTTCTCATGTCGACAAGCTTGCAACAATATTACATTCTTATGATTGTTTAAACAATTCTCTAATTTCTGTCAGACACCCTGTTGTTTGCCACCAAAATAATTTGAGATTTACAAACAAATGAACATGGGCAAAGTCTTGAGCCTTAGCGATGTAGTGGCCCAAGACTAAAGAATATGTTCTTGCAGTGCAATTGGCCGGCAACTAGAGTTCAAACTGCAGTTGTATCCAAGCATAAAAACAAATCATGTTACACTCAGCCACGTGATGTTGCATAAGACAGGCAACTAATGTTGCGTCTGTTCAACAGTTGTTACATGTATTTGTAGATTTCACGCCACACAGTAGTTACTGATCAACTCCAGGCAATGCTGATTGTTGCGTAATACTGTCTCTTTTCTACGTTTTCGCTGTCGCTAGAGACGATCAACTCTTCTTCAATCATGAAGGGATGAACTAACAGTAACATAATCTTTAGAATCACAAATTTGACGTAATAATTCTTCGTCAAAATTATCGTTTATTTTATCTTCAAGTGAATGACTGGTGTTTCTGTGGTCCCGTCGTTGGGATGGTGGTGTGCGACCACTCCTATGTTTGGGTGGTGTGCGACCACTCCTATGTTTGGGTGGTGTGCGACCACTCCTACCTTTGGGTGGTGTGCGATCACTCCTATGTTTGGGTGGTGTGCGACCACTCCTACCTTTGGGTGGTGTGCGACCACTCCTACGTTTGGGTGGTGTGCGACCGCTCCTACCTTTGGGTGGTGTGCGACCACTTCTATGTTTGGGTGGCGTACGACCACGCCTACGATAGGGCAGAGATTGAGTTGAGTGACCATTCCGATGTTGGGGTGGAGATGAAGTTTTACGATCATTGCGATGGTATGGTGGAGGTGGAGTTTTACGACCATTCCTAGGTCGGGGTGGAGGTGTGCGACCAATTGAATATTTCAGTCGAGCACTGATTCTGTTATTATCAGGTCTTGGCCTGCGCAACACTGAATGTCCGCTGTTCACATCGCCCCTGGTGCTATATTCGGGAGAATGTGACGAATAGGTCACGCTTTCCTGGCGAAGGGGCATATCGGAGATGAAATAACCATCTCTAATTCCGAGTTCGGGGTGTAGTGGTAGTTCAGCACAAAAATCATCTTCATTTTTGAATTCAGCATCAAAAAGGTCTCGATGTCCACGTTCAAAAGAAAGCGATCGATAAGGAATGGGACATCGTTCCGAGTCAAAATTATCACTAAATCTACCGTTGGGGCTGGGTGACAGATGGGCAGTGCTTCTGTGTCTATGATGTCTTGCTGAATCAGGTGAACGTAACCGACGAGAAATAGTTCCATGTTCGTACCGTTGTGGTAATTCTGCGTCACGGTCGAACTGCAGTGACTGTTCAGCTTCCAAATGATGGTGTTCTGGTGAACGTGATTGGTGAGCTCTGGCTCTGTGACGACGCTGGTGGGGAGAATCCAAGCCTAAACCAGTCTTACTTTTGAGTTGCAATGAATCTTCATCAAAATAATCATAACTTCTATGATCAGGTGAACGCGATATATCATAAATGGCTTCATGTTGTCGTACTGAAGAGTCAAAATAATCGGCTGATATCGGTTCAGGTCGCAGTGATTGTTCAGCATCAAAATACTCGTGGGTTCTATATTCAGGAGTTCGTGATGAGCGAATGGCTCGGCGTTTGGGTGAAGGTGATGATCGGATGTTTCTGCGGCGTGGTGAATGTGATGACGGAATGGCTCTGCGTCTGGATGAAGGTGATGATCGAATGTTTCTGCGGCCCGGTGAACGTGATGAAGGAACAGCTCTGCGTTTGCGTGAAGGCGACGATCTTATGTTTTTGCGCCGTTTTTGTTCTGGTGGATTAGTGACCAAGTAATTCTCCCTAGTTCCAAGTTGTGGCTGCAGCACGGCACCCAACATTTCACTAATTCCCAATTTAGCAGAAACTGAATCGGTAGTATGTCCGTAGTCAAACAACTGCGGTGATGGATTCAAGACTAAACTGTTAGCAGCACGTAGTTCGCTGTGGAACAATCCGTCGATACCAACATGGCGATTATTGCGGACTGGAGGGTTACAGCGTTTGTTGCGGGCTGGAGAATCACGGCGGTGGTTGGCGAGCCCTGGAGAATTAGGTCGATTTGGGCGAAGTCGGGATATGGGAAGTTTGCGTACGCTGTATAGATCTAGTCGAGACGGAGGTAGTTTAGGATGTAGTGTCTTAGCAAGTTCACGCACCTGGTCTAGCTTCAGTTTGCCTAATGGTACATTACAAGCCATTCCCGTGGTTTGTTTCCATTTTGCGACATGGGCCCTCTTCACCTTTGCCACAATTGCATTCGCCCGTTTAGTAACTTCGCTTGCAAGCCGTCTTTTTCCGAAAGTCGAACTCCATGAAGTCTTCAATTGTGAAGAAGGGTTGCCGGGTGCCCTTCCAAACCCTCCCTGTGATCTCACTGCGTAAATAGGCCTGGTCTTCTGTATAGCAGTGCTAAATTGAAATCCACTATTCACACTGAATGGTGTTTTACAAGCCAAACTTTCCGATGGATCAAGAACGGACCGTACACTAGTTTTAGGTTTTTTCAGTTTGTTTTGTAGATCGGCCGCAACCCTCCCACCAAAACATTGGTAGTATCGTTTGTACAAGTCAGGAGGCAACAACTGTTTAAGAACGAACATTTTTTGTTTACGTTCGACTTCTAATTTTTTTACATAGTTCCACACTTCATTAGCAGCTTTTTCAGCATGTGGGTTTACCTGCGAGGAAGAAATCTGGTTTTGGGAGGCCTCTAATTTGAGCAGTTTCTGTTTGTGAGCAAGCATTACCATACCCCGTAACTCCTTGACTTTTAGAGCAAGCTGACTGACAGTTTCATTACCAAGGGCATTAATTTCCTCCATGACAAGTGGCTCATCAGCATTCTGCAACTGTGGAGGAGGTGTTTGCTGTGCACTACCAACGCCAACTGTGATATTGGAAGACAGCTGGTTTTGAAAGTTTGAATCTTTAACAGCAACCTGAACCTTTTTCGGTATTTTGTATTTTTTGGTATTCTGTGCCATTTCCGTAAGCCTACTTTCCATTCCTTTTTTACCACTACCTTCTACTACACTGTTCTCTGCTGGTGCCGACACTATTTTCGGCACCTTAAAAGGAGTGATTCTAAAAGCCTCGCTAATATCAAATTCAACATCACCACCATAATATTTGCAATAACGATTGAACACGTTGGGAGGTAGCAATTCTTTGAGTAGAGCAATACAGTCGTTAAGTTCGGCTTCTAATTTCTGGATTTCTCTTTGGATTGATACAATGTGTTCCGAGAGATGTTTTTCCGTTTGCTTCGTTACGAGTGCCGGTGACTTTTCTTCCATATCAGCTTTGGGTTGCCAGCTTAAATAAGGCGGGTATATTTTAAGGTCTTTACAACGTAAATGAAAATGGTGTGCTTTCCTTTGAGCGGCAATTTCATCACGTATATTATTCACTTTCATCGTAAGTTCATTGACTTTCTTTAATCCAAATCCATTTATTTCGGCCAATACATGCGACTTGTCATCAGGAAGTGGTTTCTCTGTAGTTGCATTTCTGCGCGTTATGCTGCCATAACAATTTGGAGGGGGCTTCGTTATGTTAAATACTTGACAAAAACGAGCCAACAAATCTGGTGGAGTTCGTTCACTTATCGCAGCAATACATAAGTTAATTTGTGTTTTTAAGTTCTCCATTAGTTCCTCTGTCTCCGTGAAATCCGGTTCACGGCTGCAAGACTTCATTTCAGCATCTACCTTAGTGCAGTGTTGCTTCAACTGTTTGAGTCTGCCACGGTGCTGGTGGATTTTCCAAAACAGTGCCATAACTACCCAATCGTCAAGCGCTTTAATATCGGCAAAAACAGAATAAAGCGGATTGAAATTTGTCCACATATTCCTTTCCAACTGGGGCCACTGTAGGCCTCCTAGGCCGGCGGGCATCCGAAAATGTGCGCATATAAACTCAAAATAGTCGGGATGCAACAGTCGCCGGAGTTCGCCGAGGCTTTCAACGAACTTAGAGTTTGCGCTCTCTAGCTCCTCTTGTGCATCAGCAACTTGTCTTTTTATTGCAGTTAGATTCTCTGCACTCTCATCTAAACCATCAACAGATTCCTCTTCAGAACCATTAGCTGCGGGCTTGTTCATTTTTATTTGCTGCAGCATTTTTTTTGAATGGTTAAGACGCATTTCTAACGGCCGAATACTTTCATAAAATTCGTTGACTTTCTTAGCTGCAGCTGAAATGGCATCATCATTAATAGTTTCAACTTGCTCAAATATATTAAGGTTTTCAGGAAACTTTATTTTTTCGCTTGGTCCTTTCGATGATACTGCTTCTTTGACATGGCTGCTGCAATCTTCTTCAGACTTTATAGGATCCATTGCCAGAGCCTGAACACAGTAGCCCAGTATACTAACTGTATTGGAACTTCACACAAAAGTGAATCCGTTTAAAAAGTCAGGCAATTTTCTAATGCGACCACTGCGCAAGTGCGTGTTTCGCTTCTTATTCTTCTTGTTCGTACTTTTCGTTTTAAAGTACAGGTATTTCTGTCCACTTACTTCGTTTAACCTTGGGTTTAACTCTTGAACAAACTGCTGGATCACGGCGTCGGGTATTCTGGGTAGTAACTAAAACAAAGATTCGCTATGTTGTTTATAATCCTATTGCTTCCCGCCAGTAAAAGACAATAATTTCATCAGAAATCATGCAACGCCTTTCTTTGGCGAAGCTGTTGCGGCATGGCTATCGGTCCCTGCAGCAAGATTATGCGTAACCTAGGACATCAAATTTATTTATTTATTTATTTATTTATTTATTTATTTATTTATTTATTCATAAAGTAACAAAAGTTATCAATTAACGTAAGGAAAATAGGTAATACGTAAAAGAGTCTAACACTATAATACCAAGGAGTTAGGAAATTACATTATTTTACTCACAGGGGCTCGTCACAAACACAGGGGCCAGTCACGTTATCCGCGAGCGCCAGCGAGCAAGCGAGCGGAGTGAGCAAAGCTAATCACAAAATAAGAGTAGGACGGGGAAAAAAAAAATAATTAGCCGCCGCGAGCGCGATAGCGCGAGCGAGGCACGTAATTTAGGAAAATACGAAAAATTAAAAAACAACATTTTCTTGGGATCTGGAGGGTCCATGTAAAAAAAAATTATATGCCGCCTCGAGGCTAATAACTGTTTTCAAAAGTTGCTGTTTTTACGCGAACCTACGGAGCCGAGGCGTCCATCGGATTTTAGCCGTCAATCGGATCAAGTTTTGGGCCGGCCAGGTTTCGGTTGGCCAGACAAGTTTTTCCGTGCGGATTTCTGATGTTATGTAATTAGCCGCAGCGAGCGAGGCACGTAATTTGGAAAAATACGAATTAAAAATCATCACTTTCGAGGGATCTGGTAGTCTGAGTAAAAAAGTTATATGCCGGCCGGAGGCATATAACATTTTTTACACGGACCGACCAGATCCAAAGAAAGTGATGATTTTCAATTTTCCGTATTTTTTCAAATTTCCTGCCTCGCTCGCACTGTCGCGCTCGTTGCGGCTAATTACATAAGATCAGAAACTCGCACTTGTCTGGGCAACCGAAATTTGACAGTCCTAAAACGTGATCCGAATGACGCTTGAAATCTAAAGGACGACTCAATCTGTGGGACGACTCGAATCCAGCCAGTCCCTGTAAGAAAGTTATTTGCCGACAGCAGTTGCAAGGCGAATTGTACGGTGGCTCTACAGGCTCACGTCTTTTGCATGCCATACTTTACAGTAGGAAAAAATGAACTCGTTGTTGAAGTATGATGGATGTAGATATAACTATGAAGTTCAGAGATGTATGTGTGAAGTTCACACTTGTGTGTGTGTGAAGTGTAAAATACCAGGAAAAAATTAACAGAGTGTGCTTGCTTCATCGGCTCCTAAAAATACGAATGAAGTGAGCCTTCAGGGTCACCGTAACCATGGCTCGCAATTAGTTTTTCGAAATTCTCCTTGGTATACTCGTTGGTATATCTTTTTGTATCTTGATCGACTTTAAGTTCACTACTTAATACCTTGGTTGGTTTTAGGACTATCGTGATATTATAATGTTACTCTTTACATACTAACTATTTTCCTTACGATGATTGATAACTTATGTTGCTTTACGAATAATTAAATAAATAAATAAATTTGAGGTGAAAAAATCTCGTTGCTGGGACCGATAGCCATGCGGCAACGGCTTCACTTAAGTTATTCCCTAGATTCATGAACCACGGCAAGGTACCGTTGTGTGTGTGAAGATTCAGGACTGAAGAAAGATGTTTGATGATTTCTGATGAAATTATTGTCTCTTACAGGCGAGAAGCAGTGGGATTATAAACAACACAGCGAATCTTGGATTTAGCTGCTACCCAGAATACCCGACCTCGTGATCCAGCCGTTTGGGCAAGAGTGGCCAGCTAGTACATGTAAAAAACGGAAGAGTACGAACAAGACAAAGAAGGATAACGCGAACACTACTCACGTAGGAAAATTGCGTGATTTTTTTTGTAAACGAATTCTATTTTGTGTGAAGTTGCAATATAGTTAGTATATTGGGCTACTGTGTTCAGGCTCTGGCCATGGATCCAATGTCTGATGAAGAAAGCAGCAGCCACGACGAAGACGCACCAACGCAAGAACCAGATCGGGAAAAAAAGAAAAGCAAACTTTCTAAAAAACTTAATATATTTGAGCAAGTTGAAAGTATTAACGACGATGCCATTTCGGCTGCAGCCAAGAAAGTCGATGAATTCTATAAAAGTATTGAGTCGTTGGAGTTCCGCCTTAACCATTCGAAAAAAATGCTGCGGCAAATAAAAATGAACAAACCCCCAGCCAATGCTGGTGCAGAGGAATCGGTTGAAAGTTTAAATGAGGGTGCAGAGAATCGAGCTGCAATGAAGCTTCAAGTTGTTGACACACAAGAGCAGCTAGATAGCGCGAACGCTAAGTTCGTTGAAAGCCTCAGCGAACTCCGGCAACTGTTGCATCCTGACTATTTTGAGTTTATATGCACACATTTTCGTAAGCCTGCCAGCCTAGAAGGCCTACAGTGGCCCCTGTTGGAAATGGGGTCAAATTTTAATCCTTTTTATTCTGTTTTCGCCGATATTAAATCACTTGACGATTGGGTAGTTATGGCACTGTTTTGGGAAATCCACCCACACTGTGGCAGACTCAAACAGTTGCAGCAACACTGCACGAAGGTAGAAGCGGAAATGAAGTCTTTAGGCAGTGAACCGGACTTGGTAGGGACAGAGGAAACAATGGAGAATCTAAAAACCGAAATTAACTTACTTGTTGCTGCAATAAGTGAACGCACACCACCAGATTTGTTGGTTCGTTTTTGTCAAATATTTAACATAACGACGCCCCCTCCAAATTCTAATGACAGTGGTACAAAGGCTGATGGCGGAAATGCAACTTCAGAGAAACCACTTCCTGATGACAAGTTGCATGTATTGGCCGAAATAAATGGATTTGGATTAAAGAAAGTCAATGAACTTACAATGAAAGTGAATAATATACGCGATGAAATTGCCGCTCAAAGGAAAGCACACCATTTTCATTTACGTTGTCAAGACCTTAAAATATACCCGCCTTACTTAAGCTGGCAACCCGAACTTAATATGGAAGAAAAGTCACCGGCACTGGTAATGAAGCTAAAGGAAAAGCATCTCTCGGAACACATTGCATCAATCCAAAGTCAAATCCAGAAATTAGAAGCCGAGCTCAACGACACTATTGCCCAACTCAAAGAATTGTTGCCTCCCAGCTTGTGCAATCGTTACCGTAGATATTACGGTGGTGATGTTGAAGTTGACATCAGTGAGGTGTTTAGAATCACTACATTTAAGATGCCGGAAATGGTCTCGGCACCTGCAGAGAAAAATGTAGTAGATGGTAGTGGTAAAAATGGAAAAGAAGATAGGGTTACGCAAATGGCACAGAGTACCGAAAGTGAACCGACAAAAGTTCACGTTGCTGTTGAAGATTCTGGCATTCAAAACCAGCAGTCTTCCGATATTACAGTTGGCGTTGACGTTGGTAGTGCACAGCATGCGCCGCCTACACAGTTGCAGAATGCTGATGAGCCACCCGTCTTGGCTGAAATTAATGCCCTTGGTGATGAAACGGTCAGTCAGCTTGCTCTGAAAGTCAAAGAGTTAGGGGGTATGATAGCGCTTGCTCACAAACAGAAACGGCTTCAATCAGAAGCCTCCCAAAACCAGACGTCTTCCTCACAGTTAAGCCCTCAAGCTGAAAAAGCGTCCAGTGAAGTGTGGAACTATGTTAAAAAATTAGAAGTCGAACGTAAAGAAAAAATGTTTGTACTTAAACAGTTGTTGCCTCCTGACTTGTACAAACGATACTACCAATGTTTTGGTGGGAGGGTTGTGACCGATCTAGAAGGCAAACTGGAGAAACCTAAAACTAGTGCGAAGTCCGTTCTTAATCCATCAGAAGGTTTAGCTGGCAAAACGCCATTCGGTGTGCATCGTGGATTTCAATTGAGCACTGCTAAACAGAAGACCGTTAATGAATTGAGATCAAAGGGAGGGGTTGGAAATGCACCCGGCAAGCCATCTTCACGATTGAAGCGTTCACGGAGTTCGAATTTCGGAAAACAACGTATTGAAAGCGAAGTTACTAAAAAAGCGAATGCACTTGTGGCAAAGCTGAAGAGGAATCAGATCGCAAAATGGAAACAAACCACAGAAATAGCGTTTAATGCAGAACTAAGTAAACTTAAGCTAAGCCAGGTGGGTGAACTTACTAAGACACTACATCCTAAACTACCTCCATGTCGACTAGATTTATACAGTGTACGCAATCTTCCCGCTACTGCAGCTATCGAAAAGACTGCCGGGTCTCCAGCCCGCAATAAACGCCATGTTGGTATCGACGGATTACTCCACAGCGAACTACATGCTGCTAACAGTTTAGTCTCTAATCTACCACCACAGGTATTTGACTACGGACACACTGCCGATTCAGCTTCTGCTAAATTAGGAATTAGTGAAATGTTGGGTGCCGTGCTGCAGCCACAGCTCAGAGCTAGTGAGAATTACTTGGTCATTAACTCACCAGAACAAACACAGTTCAAAAACATGCGATCATCACGCCGCAGAAACAGTCTTTCACCTTCACGCAGACGCAGAGCCATTCCTTCATCACGTTCACCTGGCCGTAGAAACATTCGATCGTCACCTTCATCCAGACGCAGAGCCGTTCCTTCATCACATTCACCACGCCGCAGAAACAACCGATCATCACCTTCACCCAAACGCCAAGCCTTTCGCTCATCACGTTCACCCCATCCATTTGAACTAGACATTGCTGTTTCACAATTGCCTGACTATAGAACCAATGATTATTTTGACGAACAATCATTGCAACTCAAAGGTAAGACTGGTTTAGGCTTGGATTCCTCCCATCAACATCGTCACAGAGCCAGAGGTCACCGATCCCGTTCACCAGAACACAATTATTTGGACGCTGAATATTCACTGCAGTTCGACAGTGATGCTGTTTTAGTCACGGCATTACAACAGCGCGAACATGGAGCTAATTCTCGTAGGTTACGTTCGCCTGATTCAGCAAGACATCGTAGACACAGAACCACTGCCCGTCTGTCACCCAGTCCCCATCGTAGATTTGGTGATAATTTTCACTCGGAAGGCAGTACCATTCCTTATCGATCACTTTCTCTTGAACGTGGAAATGGAGACCATTTTGATTCTGAATTGAAAATTGAAGATGATTTTTATACTGAACGAACACTACACCCCGAGCACGGAATTATAGATGGTTATTTCGTCTCAGATTTACCATTTCACCAGGAAAGCATGGCCGAATACAGAACCGGGCGCGATGCGAACAGTGAACATTCGCGACATAGAAATGGTCCTCCACTCCACCAT
Source organism: Lithobius niger (assembly GCA_023313725.1). Lineage (NCBI taxonomy): Eukaryota > Metazoa > Arthropoda > Chilopoda > Lithobiomorpha > Lithobiidae > Lithobius > Lithobius niger. The sequence continues at coordinate 120,999 of JAHWFP010022560.1, read as the reverse complement.
CGGGATAGTCGCACACCTCGACCTCTGCCCTATCGTCGGAGTGGTCGCACGCCACCCAAACGTAGTGGTCGCTCACCACCCAAAGATAGGAGTCGCCGCACACCAACCAAACGGAGTGATCACACACCACCCAAAGGTAGGAGTGGTCACACACCACCTAAACGTAGGAGTGATCACACAACTCCACCTTCATCCCGACGACGGGACAACAGAAACATCAGTCGTCATCATTCACCTGAACGTAAAGGAAACGATCATTTTGACGAAGAATTATTACTTCAGATTTGTGAGTCTCAGGATTTTGTTACTATAAATGATTGAAGAAGAATTGATTGTCCCTTAAAATAGTGAAAATGTAGAAAATAACAGTGCTTCACAACAACCAGCATTGCCTGGACTTGATCAGTAACTACTGTATGGCGTGGAATCTACAAGTAACAACTGTTGAACAGACGCAACATTAGTTGCCCGTCTCCTGCAACATCATGTGGCTGGATGTTGTTTATTTTTTATGCTGGGTTACAAAGTTGCTGGTGAATTGTGTACAGTGTGAACTCCTGGAAATTGTCTGCCAATTGCAATACAAGAACAGATTCTTTACTCTTGAGCCACTACATTGCTAAGGCACAGGACCTTGCCCGTGTTCATGTGTTTGTAAAACTCAAGTTATTTTGGTGGCAAGCAACATGGTATCTGACTGAACTTGAATTGTTTAAACCATGACAAGAATGTGGAATTGTTGCAAGCTTGTCTACATGAGAACTAGAATGGATTATATACAATTCGCGGGATTGTAAACTGGAACTGTTTCTTGTACAATACAGAGTTACAGACATTGCAGCTAGAAATTTGGGATTAGTTGGGATTTGGGAACAACGAACATCCTGCACACCATCAGAATTTGCTGACCTTGAATCAACCCTCAGATTGCATCATTAACCTTCCAACTGAAGAGTAGCTGTCTGTGCTGCTAGGGCCGACGACATGGGTGAAGAAGTCTTCTCTGTACTGTAGCCTCTATTGGACTTGTATCCTTTAATACGAGGGAGTTCTCTCATTGATGTCGTACGCATAGGCTTATGACCCTGACTTTTGGGTCCCAAATCTCTGGCTGCTCAGCCATACTTGCGGTGATGTTCGTGAGGTCTCTTTTGTTCATCTGATTTGAACTTTATGGTTTGTTTGTATGGTCTTTCTTCTGAGACGTTAATGTGATGTTTACGTTACTGCATATCGTCCTATGGCAGGATTTCCCCTCTCCTAATTGATTTTGTGCTCTTGGTCTTTGAAGTTCTGGATTCTAGTTTCTTGGTATGCGGATTGCTGCACCATACATTAGTCCACTTTCTTACTTCCGGTAAAATAGAGCGATGTAGGCCTACAGCTTATTGTAGCCTATAACTCCATATTTATGGGAAGTGAATTGGCTAAAACCGTATTATGCAAATTACCGCATTAAACAACTCTTTAAGTTTTAGTTTCTTTGTTATCCACATGTTATTGCAATAAAACTAACCAATTATCTTCAATGTGATGACTATGGTAACTGGTACTTAGCAAATTGGAATTGCCTGCTAAGTATCAATAACAATAACTAGAGAAATGTACCATAAATTACGTATTAAATTCCCATGTGTGGCATTACGCAGTTAATTTGGTAAAAATCGGGGTAGTTCTTAATAAAGCATAGCCCATTTTGTAACTTGCTTGTGGCCATTCATCTAACAAATAAGGAGTTATGCGATCACTGACCTGCTGTAAAACCTTTCTGAACAAGCGGAAAATATTTGCTTCTTTAAAACTTGCTGCGAAGAGGAGAAAGGAGAGCGAGGAAAGGCCACTATTAAACCCAGATGGTAACCTTCACGAATGTGAATTGTATGTTGCTCGCCGTTTGGCCAGTGGACGTTAAAATTCACTCGCCATTGTTCCAACCTGGCTATGTCGGAACAATTTTAGCATTTGTACACCTACTTAATGTTTAAACATTGTAAATAGCTCTCAGATTATGCCCTTGTAATTCTGCATGCAACGCCGCAAACCGCATGTTTATAGCTGGTACGGTTCCTAAGATACAATAATTTGAGGATCGGGGTTTATTAATCAGTTACCTTTTTTGGTGAGTACGTAGTGCTAGAAGTCAAGTTGCCACTGCTGAATTTTCCTCACCAGGCGAGTGACAACCAGCATTTGTGAAGGTTGACACCGGGAAGGGAGAAGGGGTCGGTGAGCATAGCATACGGTTGGCATTTGTTTTCCCCGCCATCGTTACAGCAGAAAACCAACGGTTTAAAGAGTGAGTTAACTCCACAATTTTTAAGGTTTGACCTTAATGTTAGGGGGATGGGCTATGTCTTCATGTGGGCGTTTAATACATGATTTACGGTATCCGAAGACATTTGTTGTTGCTACATATTTTCATGGTACTTTCGGTGTATCTGCTCAGCCGTTATTTAAGTGCAGATCGACAGATTGGAATTACGTATTTAGAAATGGGTCTGTTCAACAGGAACTACAAAATTTGGCGAGCTTCTTTAGGTGGAGCAGCAGGCCTTAAAAAAATACATTTCTTAATTTTGTTTTTAACCCTCTGCTTTGGCTAAAGAACTTGCACCACGCCGTTTTGTTCCCTTTCCACTGTGATGGGATTCCGACTTAAAAGGAGCATAAGCTGACTGGTTGTCAGGGGCGTGTTGTATTTTTACTTCGGTAGCGTTGGCCAGTCGTAATTCCCAGACTTTGCCTGTTCCGTTTTAAAAATTTTCCATTAGGCTAAGTAAGCTAATAAAAAAAAAAAACAAGAATACGCGAAGTATGCAGTGAATTTTCTACAGTTCTTGAGCAGTAGG
>JAHWFP010022560.1:74069-117750 GCA_023313725.1 Lithobius niger | reverse complement strand
GTATTTGAGGATTAGTGTTCTTAATGGACTTTTTTTTAGATGAACTCTTAAAGTAGTGCCAGTCCCTTTCTGTTTTGAAGCATAACATTAGTTTCTGATCAATAGCGTTCTCATCCTTTTGTATATTCACCAAATGGCACAACAGATCTACCCATACGAATGCCTAGGTTAGCAGCATTGGATAATGAAGATTTCCTAGGCTAAACCTATTGGAATCACTTAATTTTTAACTCCTTTCTAAAACGTGAGTTTCAATTTCTTGAATGCAGTAACACTTTTTCACAACTAGTACAACTTTAAGTGGACCTTTTTAACTTTTGGTTGAGATTTGATCAGGCGCATACTTGTCTTTTAGCTGCACGCCTTGTCAACTCAGCTGTGTTTACTAGCTTTGTTTTTTTTAACTGGGAGGCAAAAACTGATACGAGAAAGCTAATCCTACCACATTTGTAAATTAAGAAAAATTTTAGAGCACGTTTTGATATAGTGTTGTGTGGGCTATAGTGAACAGTAGGCCTATTTGTATCAACAGGATAGCCTACAGCACTAAGCATAGTCATGTGTAGCCAAGAATTTATATTCTTGGTGTAGCTTAACTCGAGTGTAGGAGTGTGCGAGTAGAATAATTGTAAGGCGAGCCGAGTTTGCAACAGATGAATCGAATATCTTTTGAGTATTTGGTTTACGCACTTGTTTTGCAAGTTTTTTTTTTAATGTAGTAACAACTAAGATAATGTTTAACGGACTGTGTGGGTCAACATCTACAACTAAATTTCCAGTTTTTAGGCTATAACTTTAAAATGGTTTGAGCTAGTTGTTTTCAGTTTGCACCACCGGAAAGCTCTCGTTTAGACAACGAATTTGGTATATTTGAACGTCAAAATTGGTCAAAAATTTTGCATTTTCACTGGATTCGAGTTTTCCGAGTTTGGATGCAAGCGACGACCAGAGATCGAGTATATACGTTGCGTACTCGGCTCAGTTTTTTTGAGTATCTCGCATCCCTACTTGAGTGTGTAACACTATAATTGTTATTCCTTTTTTTTTTTTAACTCATTTATTATTGCCGTTGCGGGTTTGCCTAATACAAAAAATATAAAATTAATATTTTAATAAAACAAATTGATCATGTTACCACCAGCAAACGCCAAAAATTTGACGTTTGAATTATTTTTCGAGACAGTGTTTGATTAGACCCGCACCAAAGTTGGTAATGTAAAATGTTACGAAGTTAGTTACCAAATAAAAAAAAATAAGTGATGCTGGCAAGGACAAAAAAATTACAGCTCAACTTTGTTACTTCATGTAAAATGGGGCTAATACACGTTCAGCACGCAAGATAGGCTACACTAATGTCTATGCTCAGCAGGCTCGGACTGGCCTTACAGTATTACTATTGTGTCATGGCGCAGTCGCCCTTTAGATGTCACTGTTTTGGCACCCTTTAAAGGGCAATTACATCCATTTTGACATACATGTTTTACTTTTAGACCACTTACACTATAACAAAACACAAGAATTGCGGTAAGAATACGTTACGTATGTCCGATACAACAATTTAATTACTTCATCACCAAAACATGATACGGAGACCGCCATTGTTTTGCTGGAACGCGCAGAAATTAATGCCGACGGTGGTAGTCCTAGATTTCGACTCGCAGCAGATTGAGATAACTCTTGGCTGTGAGAGCTTAAATGTCTGACGGCCTTAGCTGACCACAACAACCGTCGGCCAGCTAAGGCTGTCGGACGCTTGAGCTCTAACAACCAACTCGGCTATCTCAATCGGCTGCGAGTCGAAATCGGTGATGACCATTTGTCGGCATTAATTTCTGCTCGTTCCAGCAAAACAATGGCGGCCTCCGTGTCGTGTTTTGGTGATGCAGTAATTAAATTGTTGTATCGTACGTACGTAACGTATTCTTACCGCAATTATTGTGTTTAGTTATTGCGCAAGTGATCCAAAAGTAAGACATGCGTGTCAAAATGGATGTAATTGCCTTTAATATTTTTTTATGTACACTAAATTAAAATACATGCACTATTTCAAATTGTTTGCTGGTGGTAACCATTCCTTTTAGGTACAAATCCTCCCCACTATTTCTCTTTCTCCCTGTACTTGTCGGGAGAAGTATTGTCGATTCAAAAAAACATTTCTGGTAAAACATGCGGGACCCCTAGGGGGTCATTATCCCAAATGGCACAGGTGTCCTTTTCCAGCCAGTCAGGCTCTGCTGTTAAGTATTGTAGCCTATATTGCTCCATTTTATAGGAAGTGAAACGGCTAAAACCGTATTTGTGCAACCCTGCAGATTACCACATTATACAGTTCTAGTTTTATGCCTTTGTAACACAAATCGACGGATTAAATTTCACGCTTACACTCAATACCACAAATACGCACTGCATTTGCATATTATCAATAGGCTTACAGTATTAATTTAGATGGTGAACAAGTCCCCCTAGCTTCATCAGGCTAACATCACCACGTTAGTCCACAAATCTCACATGCTAGTACTATGCTTTCGTCTGCTTTAACGTTTCAAAACACTCGTGTATGAACGCAGCCGCCAGTAATGACAGGGAAATCCTCTCACTTGTGCCGTGTTCTTGAAAGCTTGATCACCAAACTCTTTGCTAATTAGGTGCAAAATAGTGGTATTTGAGGGGCCTTGAAGGTTCATAATCTCAGTCCCTCTCGACAACTCGTGTATAATAGCTAACGATTCTGGACCCCTCAAGTGACTGTCTCTCCTGGAGTTGGGCACCAGGAAGGTCTTGGTCTTGTTCCACACAATACCGTGGTGAGTTTCGAGAATGTGTGTGGCGATGCTGTTAGTAACAACCTTGTTTCGGAAATATGCTGGCTCATGCATTGGTGTATTCCCGTCTAGGATGCACCGAATACAAAATTTGCCGAATACCGAATATACAACTGAATACTTAACTTGCCGAACACCGAATACTCAACTTGCCGAATACCGAATATCCAACCGAATAGTTAAACTGCCTAATATCGAATATTCGGCACCAAACAATTTACATATTCGGGCGAATACCGAAGTATTCGGTTCTGTGCCGAATTATGGCCAGATACCGAATTATTCGGCCGAATACTAAACCGAATACCTGTAATTTAAACATATTTGATCATTTTTTTCTTCTTTTAGAAATGTCAGAAGACAATTCCTCACAGACCAAAAACTAATTGCTTAGCTAAACGTTCTCATTCACGCAATTGCATATATTTATACTAAATAATATTCTGCCGAATACCAACAAATCTTAACACTATTCGGCCAAAAACCGAATATCACTACCGTAAATTGTGGATTAAACGCCCATGCGCTTATGCAGTTAATTTGGCAAAAATAGGGGAGTGGGCTTTAAATCGAGCATTATCAATTTTTTGAACCTTTCTGGACATCTATTACAGAAAATTCGAAGCTTTTGAACGATCTCTGAAAGACCGATTTTTACATCCTTTTAATTGTTGTGAGGAAGGGAGGAGGCTTAGGTGAGAGATGCCCAGGCCTTTTTCAGGTGCTAGAAGCTGAAGGAAGAGTCCACTATTACTACAGAGAGGGAGAAGGGGCCAGTAAACATAGCAAGCAGGACTATCTTTATTCACATCAATCATATAACTTTTAGGTAATTTTTTGTAGAAAAACGACAATTTGAGGGGTGGGCTTTAACTCCACTATTTCGTGATTTTGTCTTTAAAGCATTTTAGGGGGTGGGCTTAAGCTTCAACTGGGCTTTTAATACATGAATTACGGTATTCGGCCGAATATCACTATTCGGCCCAATACCGAATACTTGAATTTTTGGCCGAATACCGAATAATTACCGAATATTCGGTGCATCCCTATTCCCGTCCTGGTCTCGCCAATATAAACTGCTGTACAATCTCTACACGAAAACCTGTTTCAGCTGTGTTCTCTCCTTTCATTTCATCTTCCGTCTTTTTCTTTTCTCTCGACCTATAATGCTTTTCTTTAGCCCCATGATTCATCTTTTGGAGCGACAAGAAGTTTCGATTCCTTCTGTTTTTCACGAAGGAATCAACCCCACTCTTTTTCAATTGAAATTGAATTTGGTCGATGACGCCATCCAGGTATGTGACGCTGGCTCGTCTTCCTTGTCTGACGTCTACACTCTGCTTCTGTTCCAATGTTTTTACTTTCTGTCTCCCTAGCCCCATTGCTTTCTTAATCAACTTGTTCAGTAAGTCGGGGGAGCGTACCCCATATTACCCTAGTAACTTGAGGTGCCTTGAATCATTAGCTATTAGCCTACTCGTGAGGAGTCGAGAGTGACTAAGCTTATGAGCCTTCAAGGCCCCTCAAATCCCTATATTTTGCACCTAATTAGTAAATAGTTTGGTGATCTGCTTTTGAGAAGGTGGCTCAAGTGATAGGAATTCCCTGTCATTACTAGAGGCTACGTTCTTGTGCATGATTTTTGAAACGTGAAAGCAGACGAAAACGCAGTACTAGGCATGTGACATTCGTGGACTAACGTAGTGATGTTAGCCTGATGAAGATAGGAGAACAAGCCTATCGAAAATTTGCGAATACAGGGTGTATTTGTGGTATTGAGTATAAGCGTTACATTTAATCTGTCGATTGTAGTGAACACTCAATGTGAAATGGTTCGTTTTTTCAAAATGTAATCCAAATGTTATGTTATCGCAATAAAACTTGTTGAACTTTGGTGTAAATGTTTAAATGCAATTAGTCCTGGTGCATATTACCAAGAATTTATAGGGTTTGGGAGGAGAATTTGTAACTCTAAAAAGTCACTATTGAAACATGTTGGATTCGTCCCCATTAGTTCAGTCCGAGTTTTCAGAGGGCGCCACGTGTTCCATCTGGTAATATTTGCTAATTTTTTTACCCCAAATCTAAGGTAAACTAAATTACAACAAAGCTAGGCGAAATAATAATTAAATTCAAGCTAGTTTTGTTTAGTTTAGTTTAATTTCAGGCTCAACACTTAGTAGAAATTCCCACATAAAACACATGGGGCCCTCTATAAACTAAGACTGAACTAATATGAATGTATCTAAGACGTTTTAAGTATGGGTCTCAGTCACAAATTCTCCTCCCCAACCCTATAAATTCTTGATATTACTGAATAAATCTGTGCAGTTAATACACCCGGGATTACCTGGGAGCAACAGAGCTTGTTGCTGTCGTAAACTCCAGAAAAGCGTCCTGATGGACTAAAAATATTCTAACCAAAACAACAAAAGTCAGTTTTGGAAAATATAACAATCTTTCTTTAGCCCCAAGCAAATTGTCTGAGGGCTTGTCTTCCTTCCATAAAACCCTAATTCCATTAGATTTAATGGAATACCTAACAGCATCAGCGAATGGTGATGATTAGCTAAGCAACTATTTTTACGAGAATCATTTTGGGGTTGTCTTCAGGTTAAGCAGGTTGAATATAGAAAGCACTAACCTCACCACAACGTGCTTATTTGACATGTAGGCCCATTACTGTCTGTGCAAGCCAAGCGGCAGTGCCGTTTAATAATATCTATTGGGAAGTATTTACAATAACAATTAACAAAGAAATACAGATGCAAATGTATTTAAGGTGAATTTGGGTTATTTAACTCTTGTTGAGCCATTTGGCTTTTCCGTCCTTAAACATCAAGATTTGCGTAGGCCTAGTTCATCTGTGATGAAGAAAATGTCCATCAACACTACAGTGCAAACCACAAACCACAAAATTTTTGGAAATGTTTAATTATATTTACTATTTTTCTTCCAATTCTGTATTATTCACCAAATGTTTGGGCATCTTTGTGCTCAGAGCTGCATTGATTGCGCTCATCTTCCTACTTGTGGAAGCAAAGGTTTCAGAAAAATAAATTCTAAACGGAGGCCAGTAATACGCTAACAATTCTTCCCTTTTTCAAACAAAATTTAAACTGAGTGTGCAGGCATGGGTAGTAAAGTAGGGATATGGCAATGTTGGCTTCACTATTGTGCAATTTTATTTTCCATAGCTTGGTGGGTTTCATACCACCAGCCAACGTGAATATTGTTTTGCCTATGGTAGCCCCCTGTTTCATGTTGATGGTGTGGTGTGATAAATGTTCAATCCCTTCTCGCTGCCCCTGCATTATGAATTATCTATTGTTTTTACTGACCGAGACTGCATAAATAACTACTTCGGCAAATAAGCTAACCATTGTGTACTTTAAATTTCGAAAGTTCAGATTTTTACAAGTAATGCTTAAATTTAAAAAAGAAATACTCAATCTTATTTTGCGAATTTTCGATAGACTGTTGACGAAAAGATGTACTGAAAAAAGTGTACTAAAGATGGACTGAAATTTTACATCTTTTCGTCAACAGCCTATCGAAAATTCGCAAAATACTGAGTATTTCCTTTTTTGAGTTTAAGCGTTACTTGTAAAAATCTGAACTTTCTTTCCCTTTCCAAAGGTTAATTACAATTTTCATTCGCTTTTACCTCTTCATCATCGCAATACTGAGTTTTATGTTAGCTAAACATTCAGCCACTACTAAAAAATCAACAGCTAAGACCACGCGGGGAAAAAAAAAACTGGTTCTCATATTGCCGGCGTTAATAATTTTGTAGCTCTTTGTTTTATAGTTCAATAAATAAATAAAACGGAGCGTAACAAAATTGCAGTGCTTTACTACTTTTTCTTTTTGCGATAAAGCGTGCAATTTTGCAGTAACTGTAGCCTACTACACTCTTAGATACAAGAAGGGCTAACATGACCTGTATTTAATATGGCTTATAGTGCGAATTGCACATGTTAACATTCGTGATTTCGCTTGCTCACAATTATAAACTAGAAGAACGCAAGGAAAGCACATCTAAAGTTTAACAAACTCAAAAAAAAAAAATATGACTGGCTCTTGTTAGGCCATTAAAAAAAAAAGAAAAGTTGGTTCTCAGGCCCCACCCGCACCGATTTTTTGACGAGAAATAAAAAAGACGTGGCAAAAATAGATTTGCAGATCAAAAATGTGAAATGAAAATATAAAACTACCATTCTTGCATATGGACACTCTTTAACGTGGTAAGCATAATTATCGGGCAGCATTCATTATTTTACCCAAAATTAAAAAAAAAATTTCCCAAAATGTAAGGAAAAATAGACCAAAAAATAAAATTTCTGCCCACTCGCACGGATTTCCTAAGAAAAAGGCCCTAGAACCAAGTTTTTTTTTTAAATTGTTATTCAGTTTGGCAGTAACTCGATAAGGAAGAGTATTGTCTTGACATGGTATTTCGATTATCTTCGCTTTAGCATTGCAGCAAAAATGTTCGGCCCCAACAACTATTCATAGGCTGACATTGTAGCCTGGGTTAGAGTTTTTTTATTTTTTTTATTTGGGTTCTACCACCTAAATTTTGTGCTTCCTGCTTGTAGCTAGGGTCTGTGGGCAGAACTGATTGTTGGATAGCATTGCATTGTTGGTTTAAATTAATCTTTGAAACATTTAAGACTTCATACGTTGTACAATAGAATGAATTTTAGTTTTGTATTTATGGTTAAAATAACTAAAACAAAATCCACAAGGGTGAAAGAACCTGCCTAGTTTCAGCCAATCAAAGTAGTGATATCGGAGCCAAAAAGGCTGCCACCAAGTTACTACATTAGTTGCCAAGCTAATCCCACCGAACATTAGATCAAAGGTTAAATAAAAAAAACTTGACCATTGCTACTATTGGCAGCAATGGTCAAGTTTTTTATTTAATGTGTGAGGTAATAGTTGGTGGGATTAGATGTAACTAATGTAGTAACTTGGCGGCAGCCTTTTTGGCTCCGATATCACTACTTTGATTGTTTAGGTTTAGAAGCTGGATGTCAGTTCTAGAGCTTTGCATTAAAAGCTTTTTGTTATGGCCCCTAGTGTAATAAGTCATAGAGGGTAAAAAAAATTGTGTTGATGGCGCTCTTGTGCAAGATAATTTGATACATGAGAACAGGAGCTAATGACATGTACCATGTACGTAGTACACTCCTGATGAGAAGTAAGCCACTTCCACACTGTGGTGTGGTGTGGGGAGGGGGGGGGGTTGTCCATTGAAGTCAGGGTTTGCAGCCTTGGGCACACCTTGCTACAAAAGGGAGATCCACCATCATCATCAGATGGTCGAACAGCCTCTGTAGATGCTGCCGTCTTATGTTGAAGCGGGTAAGTTGCAGACTTGCTGACGAAGTTTCCAAAGTCTACCAACAGGCGGTGAAACTTACAGTAGCTGCTGCGCCGCTATTTGTGTAGAGGTAAAACCTTCAACCTTCACTGTAGGAAGCTGTGAACTGCATGTGGGAGTATCCATCAGTACCTTCGTAAAGCACCGAACAGAACGAATCAAACGCACCACTGTTGGTGACAGTTCAGTTCAGTTCCTATTATAGCCGTGTTGATTTGGCTTGCTTACGTCAACCATCATCAGCGATTAGTCTGTTTCCGGCAATCGCCCATGCTCAAAAGCTCCACCACTGGCAATCACCCACAACCAGCTCCCCGAGATGGTTTGCAATTTGGCATTGCTCGCGCCTCGTCACATCCATTAGCCGATCCTGGTCCAATCAATTAGCCATGTCTGGTCATGTTAAGGGTATGACGTAACGAGTGCTCTGTTGAGCTTGTTGATTTTGCTGAACTGTGATTGCAGTTTCGGAAGATACTAAACGTCTGACACAACATCACTGCGCACGCACGGCGTCTAGTTTGGAGCCAAACTGTCTCTTACAGTGGTGTGTTCAGTTCGGTCGTTTAGGAAGGTACTGCATGTTGATACTCTCTCTCGCTTTCTATTTCATAGATTATGCAAGGCCGTCTGGGAGGTAAGCAGCAGATTTCAGGTCAACGATCAGCAAACCCTAGAAACTGCAGAAAAGAGCTACAAAGATTGTCTCTGAATGGCATCATCCTGACTACCATGACAGTCTGCAGCATTCACAGCTCACCACTCTTGTTGAGCGCCCTACTACAGGAGATTTACACTGGAACCGGAACATCACATTTGGTGTCTAGGCCCCAACTTATTTCCCCAGGAAAAACCACGGTTTCACAGAGAAAACCCAACACCCTTCTTTCCATATCCCAACATTGAGGCCAGGATGCAGACTTTAGTTAATTTTTTTCGCCTTTTAACGTTTGTGGCACAATTGTTGTTCTTTTCTTCCCTCCCTCTCCCATCCCCTCCTCTCGCTTTCCTCTTATCTGGCTGTTGTTTATCAGCACTCCTAGAGTCAAAACGTTTCCCTAAAGTGCGGGTCCGTACACCAACCCTGTCACCTTCCCGGCCATACGCTTCAAGTAATATGGCCTCGCAGTCTTACCCCCCAGGTAATCATATTCCATCGCCCTTTTCACCCCAGTGCCCCCATCCAAAACCACTCAAGCTCCCTTCCTCCCACTCATCCTCCCCCACACCACCCATCATATACCGCAACTTCTCACAGCTGAACACCACCTTCATCTCAGCACCCCATTCAGCACACACCCAGCAGAGCTTCCAGGACTTTCCTCCCATCATCTAAAACCGCAACATCATCTGCAAAAGTCATAGCCGGTATCAATATCCCATCTCTATCCCTGTTTCCCCCAGACAAAGCTCCTCCACAACTCCACTAACCTCGTCTACAAACCCCTCAAATAAACCACAAACCGTAGAGGAGACAGTAGAAACCCCTGCCTCAAGCCTCTCTTACACACCACCCACTTCAATTCCACACCATTCCTAGAAGCCCCTCCTTTCCATCAAATCCTCACTACCTCATACCTTCATATCCCAACATTGCCACCTTCTTAATCATGCTCTTCACCTTAGCCGCCTTCCCGTCACCTTTCTGGCCATACGCTTCAAATAATATGGCCTCCCAGACAGTCTTACCCCCAGGTAATCATATTCCATCACCTTTTTTACTTCAATGCCCCCATCCAAAACCCCTCAAGCTCCCTTCCTCCCACTCATCCTCCCCTACACCACCCACCATATACCGCAACTTCTTACAGCTGAACACCACCTTGATCTCAGCTCCCCATTCAGCACACATCCAGCAGAGCTTCCAGGCCGTTCCTCCCACCCTCTAAAACCCCAACGCCATCTGCAAAACTCGGCAAATATCAATATCCCCTCTCTACCCCTGTTTCCCCAGACAAAGCTCCTCCCCAACTCCACTAATCTCCTCTACAAACCCCTCGAATAAGCTACGAGCTATAGAGGAGACAGCGAAGAGCCCTGCCTCCACCCACTTCAATTCCACACCATTCCAGGAAGCCATATACTTCCCCTCCTCCTCGTACAGCCTCTGAATCAAAGCAATGGCCCGTTTCTCCACAACAGCTTCCACATCACCCAATCATAGGCTTTCGCCACATTGAAAAATGTCACTCACAAACACATCTGCCTTCTTTTCTTGCAACATAGATGGCTTGTGTCATCATAAAAAAGTTGTCCTTCAACCTCCTCGCCTTCCGACACCCATTCCGAACAGCCCCAAGCAGCCCTCTCCACTCAAGCTCCCCCTAATCCTACCATCCAAAATCCTCATAAACATCTTGTATACCACTCTAGTAATAGCGACGGGCCTAAAGCTGTCAATTTTCGTCCAATCTCTCCATTATCCCTCTAAATACCAAATGGATCCTGCCCCTTCCTGCCTGTAATCTCACTCGTTTCCTGAATCAGTCTCCTCTTACCCATCACCTCTATTTCCTTCAACAGCTCCCCCATAATCGCATCCTCCCGGCAGCCTTCCCCTTCTTCGTGGTGGACAGAGCCTCTTCGAATTCCCCCACTGTGACAGCCTGCAACATATGCTGCCCACTTTACTAGCCTGGCCCGTTCCAACAAGCTTGTTACTCCCACACAGTTCTCCCAAGAACCCCCACATCGCCTCCATGACTCCCTCCCCATTCACCTGAGCCCTTCGTTCCCAGAACCTACTTCTCTCTCTGACTAATCTCCAAAACTTCTCCCCGCTTTCCTCCCTACTATCCCCTTTTGCCAACTTCTGATTAACTTCCCCAATGTTCCTAACCACTACCTTACTCGCCTCCTTCCTCCTCTCCCTATATTCCTTCTACCTCTCCTCACTCACTTCCTCTCCACCCTTCCACCACCTCCGACAAGTATTCTTCCGCCTCCAAATGGCTTCCCCCACTTCACAATCCCCACGACCCCTTCCCCTCCCCCTATCATTCCCTACTCTCCCTACTTGACTATCGGTCACTCTAAGAACTGTGGCCTCCCACCTCTCATACCCTCTCCCCACCCCTCAACAGTCTCATCAATCACCTTACTGAACCCCTCCAACCGCTGTCTATCCTTAAGCACCAACCTCCTACCCTCTCTACCCCCATTCTATATCGCACTCCGACCGCTGTACCTTCCTTTTCCACTAACCAAAGTGGTCAAAATCCACCTCCCATCAACAACAACAACAACCCCCCCCCCCATTTCCGTATTCCTCTCATAATGACAAAGCCAATAGCAGACTTCTGATTACCTCTCATCCACGTTATGGCCATCCTATCGTAATTCCCCAGATTCGCCAACAAACTTTCATACCAGTTCCCTGTTATCATTGTTCGCTCGTTCCAACTCGGCAAGCTTCACATTGAAATCTCCCGCCTCCGTCCCTTCTCCTCCCCAGCAATGCCAATCATCACTGCCCCGCGTGAAGATTCCTATCCCACCCCCTTCCTTCTCCCTTTTCCCCCTGTTCCTTCCCACCCAACCCCACCCCATGCAGATGCTATTGAGCCATTGCCACCATATTGAACCTCAACTTCTCCCACCTCTCATGTTGATAAACCCAACCATTCACTTCACATCCCTACCCTACCCTAAGGCCTCGCCTCCTCACCTCTCCCTGTCCCCCCCAAAATCCCACCACCGTCATCATGCATATCCTTTATTTCCGTTTCGCCCCCTTACACTGCTTCTCCAAAAAATCCATTCCAACTGCGTTCCCAATTTCCTTGCAATGCCGCGGCCGTGATAAAATGGGACCCCCTTTCCCCGAGTGTCCACACATTCAATTTCCTGCCGAAGCTGCTTCTCCATCTACGGGCAATTTCATAAACTCATCGAACAACTATCGTGTACTGTAAGCCCCGCTTCAAAGGGGAAGCCACCATCATCATCATCGCTGAAGCCCCCTCATCAAGGGGTACCTTCGAAAATTGATCCAACTGCCTGGGTAACTCAAAATCTTGCGACCGCGTGTATTAATTCCGTAGGAGTGAAGTGATATTGTGTAATATACTAATGCCAAAAGCGAAATTAAGGAATTTCGCTTTTGCTAATGCTCGATCAGGAGTGCCAGGGTTGGCTGTTTTCAGTTCCTGCATGTTCCAAGAGAAACCTCGGTAACTCAATTGGAGTAAATTTTCGAAGGCACCCAAAGTATTTCGTAAGTAGGGCTTCAGCGCTGAGTTGTTCGATGAGTTCATGAAAGCAAAAGTATTGTGTGTCCATAATTTGCTTTTGATGAAAGCGCCCTGTCAGATTGATTTTACTAGATCTATTTTAATACGCTCTGGTGTATTGCATTTATTCGCTTCTGATATTGTATAGAGTTTATTATGGTATTTTTTTTTGTATTAAGTGAATATTTGGGTGGTTTAGTATAGAGTTGTTTTGTGTATTTCTTCAATTCACTTGGTACTGACGTCAAAAGAAATAAATAAGTAATTAGGCTAAATAAGTAAATAAATAAATAAATAAATAAATTCATGGCAGTGATTCCATGTTGTGTTTTGGGAGTACATGACCTAGCCATCTAGGGCCCATTTATCGCTTTGGTAAGAGTTTATATTCAAACTATCGTAGGCTGTGGCTGCTTTACCATCCACAATTCTACGCAAAAGGCGAAACAAACAGTGGTGCGGCGTTGGGGTGCGGCAGTTTGCTAACTACCGTCATCATTTGGCAGACTTTGGAAAACTCCAGCGGTTATTTCGACTTTACCTCTTGATGTTTAGATGGCAGCACCTAGCAGTCCTATGCGCCATTAATTTTAGTCGCCTTTTTTGACGCGTTGTGTTACGGCCTTTATTACCAGAGGCTGTGGCAAATCTTTATCTCTATGATGGATATGGACGCTGCTGACGCCCGTTGAGTCTTGTTTTTGTCTATGAACAACTAGAGCTTTAATAATCGTCATGTGTGTTGGGAATCAGTTTTAACATTCGGTGTATTTTGACATAGGTTGATATATACTCTGGATTTTTGTATCGTACTGTTTATCTACCTCGTAAGTTGCTGAAACAGAATTAATAGGAACTATGACAAAGAGGATGATGTGCTGCGTGTAATAACCTTGGACCACTATTGCAACTAATTGGTTTTTTTTTACGTGTTTAAGTTTCATACAAAACGTTGACCAAACTTTACCGTAGTTTGGTAAGCAAAATGGATAGTGGTGACGAACCAATGACAATGGATAATGTGGACGAAACAGAGAACGACTCTTGTAAAAAGACGGCGTCAAAAGTAAAACGTACGAGGAAGGCAAATGTTTTCGATGAACTCGCTGCTATCACCGACGATGCTGTTATCAGTGTGCTTAAGAAGGCTAATGAGGTACGGATTCAACGGAATGTTTTATTCCGCCGCACTGTCGAAGCCAAAAATTCTTTGAAATCCAGCAAAAAGAAAGCGGAAACGTCGTTAAATCCTTGTGAAAGAGTAGAAGCCAAAATGGAAGTGGCCATCGCCACCGAATCGTTGAAGGTTATCGAACAAGCGCGCTTAGATTCTGGTATTGAAAAGAAATATACTGAGAACCTGTGTGCTTTGGGGAAGGTGTTGCCCACAGAAATCTTTGAATACGTGTTGACGCGTAGTGCCCGGCGTGATCTTTTAAATGGGAATAAGGCGGAAACATCAGCGGAGCTATTGCAAAATCCTGCTTCGCTGTGCTCCGTCTTCACCGATTTGAAGAACGAGGGCGATTGGGTAAGCGAGGAAATCTTTTGGCAAGTCCTACGACGTTTTGGCGGGATGCAACCACTGAAACAGCATTTGTCGTACGTGGACGCCGAAAGTGAACAACGGGGAACTGGCGCGGAGGGAGACGCAACTCAAGGTCGCTCGCTCCAGTTCTATCGGGATTTTATCCAGAAATCGCTGGAAGTCACAAATGCCGACATTGGGAAACTCTTTTGCGTGATCCGTGATCGGATACCTGCGAATTTATTTAATCGTTTCTGCAACATTTTCAGTTGGTCTATTAACGAAAAATCGATCGCTAAACAACTGCGGGCTGAACAAGAAGACCTTGATGATGGTTCCACTGACCACGAAAACGAGATCGGAAGACGACGTGTTTTAAAAAAGATAAATGCTCAATGCAACAGAATAGTCAAGAAGAATGCAGAAGCTGTCGGGTTCATGAGAGCGAAACTGGCTCGTGACATGACCGAGCTCCAGTTCTACACGAAATGCCGGGATCTCAAAATCTGCCCGCCCTTCTTAAATTGGCAGCCTTCTGATCAAATAGTGAAAATAACGGCGTGGAAACACATAGAAGCCCTTAAAGACCAAGCATTATTGCAGCATATGGAATCACTCCAAGCACAGATAGACCTATTCGTAACAAAAATCTGCGATCACCTCACCAAAGTCGAGCATATGATGCCTCCAAACTTGTACGACGAGTACTGCGAGTATTACGGCGGGCCAGTTGTCATTAGGACAAGTGGAGTGTTTAAACACAGCGTTCCACAAAAACAAAACACCAACAGTGAAAATAACGACTACGAGAATGCTTTGATTGAAGAAATGGATGATGATTTTACAGAAGAAATCGACGATATTTTTGCAGAAGACAATTTTTCAGAAGAAATCCAAGAGGATTTTACAGATCCCGTAGTGCCACATTTACCCCCACCACGCATTCTAGATCCTTCAATGGTATTTTCCGAACTTGATGCCTTAGGCAACGGAATCGTAGACAACCTTGTCCTTGTTGTCGAAACGACAAGAGATACCCTAATCGAAGAGCGCAAAAAGCTCAAGTTTCACTTGTTGTGCCACGAACTTAATACATTTCCACAGGACTTGCAGCTGGAACTAGGGGTACAACGTAGAAGAATGTCGAAACAGGAAGAGCAAAAATTAATGAAAAGAGAACTGCTAAGGCGGGTGATGTCAACCCAAAACAGTGTAAAGCGACTAGAAGACAAACTAGGCATGTACTTCGGCCAACTTCAAGAATTGTTGGATGCAGATCTGTACAATGGCTTATACAAAATTTATGGCGAGTCGGTTGGGCTCGAGAAACTGGATCAACCTAGAATAAGTGAGGAAGATTCTAATCCATTAGAAAATTTAGATGTTGAAATGGAAGACCGTTCTCGAAGAAAGGAGTTGAACAAAACTGGGAAGAGTACTATTAGTGAAATAAAAACTATAGATTATTTTCATGGAAACGTGCTAAATAAATCTGGGGAGGCAAGGACTACGGTTAGTGAAATGGAGACTATAGATTATTATCATGGGGAGGGAAGGACTACAGTTGGTGAAACGGAACCCGGGATAAGTGCCATGTCTCCAATTGGTGGTGTTGATTCAAGCAGCTTGCCCGAAGATGCAGACTGTTCAAGCAGTAAACAACATCGAGGAAGCGCCCTGGAAGATGCTGTCGTGAAAACTGCTACCATTAGTAAAGGGGAACCCAAGATAAGTGTCGGGTGTGCAGTTGATGTCGTCGAGTCAGACAGCATGCCTGAACGTGTTGACTCTACAAGCAGTAAGTGGCAACGGAAAAGCACCAATGAAGATTCTGTCGTGGAAGCTGCTACCATTAGTGAAAAGAAACACAGGATAAGTGTCGGGTGTGCAGTTGGTGTCGCCGATTCTAGCAGTATGCCCGAACGTGTAGACTCTTCAAGCGATAGACGTCACAGGGGAAGCACCCTTGAAGACGCTGTCTTGAAAACTGCTACCATTAGTGAAAGTGAACCCAGGAT
The DNA here is from genome assembly GCA_023313725.1 of Lithobius niger. Classification (NCBI taxonomy): domain Eukaryota; kingdom Metazoa; phylum Arthropoda; class Chilopoda; order Lithobiomorpha; family Lithobiidae; genus Lithobius; species Lithobius niger. The sequence continues at coordinate 101,761 of JAHWFP010022560.1, read as the reverse complement.
AAGTCCCGCGTCTGCAGTTGGTGTCGTTGATTCAAGCAGCATGCCCGAACATGAAGATGCTGTCTTAAAAACGGCTACCATTAGAGAAACGGAACCCAGGCTAAGTGTTGGAACTGCAACTGGCGTCGTCGCTTCAAGCAGCATGTCCAAACCTGTAGACGCTTCAAGCAGTAATCGTCACCGGAGAAGCGCCCGTGAAGGTGCTATCTTGGAAACCGTTACCATTAGAGAAAGAGAACCCAGGGTAAGTGTCGGGTCAGCAATTAGCGTCGTCAATTCAAGCAGCATGTCCAAGCTTGTAGATATTTCAAGCAGTAAGCAGCACTGTGGAAGCTCCCATGAAGATGCTGCCTTGGAATCTGCTACCATTCTTAAAGGGGAACCCATTATAAGTGTCGATTCTGCAGTTGGTGTCGTCAATTCAAACAGCCTGCCCGAAAGTTTGGAGAGTTCAGTCGGTAAACGACAACGGGAAAGCTCCCTTGAAGATGCTGTCTTGGAAACTACTAGTAAAGTGTTAAAAGTTATACAAACAAGCCTTCCTAAGGACGTTGCCGTTGGTCTAACAGCAAATACAGAGCAATCTGTAACTCCCGCAGTTCCTTTATTGCCAGAATCTTGGCTTCAACAAATTGTTAAGGCAGTTGTTTCTCAAGTAAAAACCTCAAGTGAAAAGGTAGTATCTTCACCTCAAACTTCTGAGCAGCCGTCGCTGCAGCCACCTGAACAGCAGCCATCATTGCAGCGACCTGAACAGCAGCCGTCATTGCAGCGACCTAAACAGCAGCCTGAGAGCAATGCTCCGACCTCGTCAATGACATGGCACAGGCGTCAAAATTTCAATCAAGATTTGAATCCAAACGCATCACCATTGCAACTACGCAGGTCTGGGGAATACTTTAACCGACGTTATCAACCATCACAGACGGCTGTAGTACCTAATGTACCTGTCCATCCTATGGATCGGCCGTTAACTCAGACCGAACGTAGACCCACTGAATATTCCAAAGCATCGTTGCACCCTAACTTTGAACGGGATGATGACTCTTTCTCATACTCTCGATTCGTCCCTTTACCTAAAAACAGGAATCCTTGGACTGAACGCAGACTGGGTGACCCTCCTAGGAGGAATCCTTGGACTGAACGCAGACTGGGTGACCCTCCCGATTACAGGCAACGACGTCGGCCTCAATTCGGAGATGGTAACCAATCATATTCCTTTTCTGAACGTACACGGGGTAATAAACCTTCTTCAAAAGAATCTGACTCCAAGTAAGAGTCTGGTAGTATTTTCGGGCTGTAACATAACTGCCAGTGACAGCGTAAAACTGACGAGCGCTTTTGTAGTGAACGTGTAAGTCCTTGCTGGTACATTAAAACGATTATTTGTTTCTTTATTAGTCTAAAGAAATTAATTACTCTTATATAGTTGGAAGCAAGTAGCACGACAAACCTTTTGTGTGTAGAAAAAAAAAATATTAACCCTTTCACATTACGCTTTTCTACGCTTCTACAGGATTCACAAACACGCATTTTTACACGTCTCGTGTATCTCGCATTTCAAATTACTGAAACATAATTATTAAGCAATTTAGTTACATGTTTTTATGTCATGGTATTGAGGCCGCCAGGATATTTTAGAATTAAAAATAAAAACTTGCGAAAAGTTGAAAAGTTGCAGCATTATTTTCTACTGTTATGCGCAGTTGTGGTGAAACTGCCAATTTTCACGTGGAACCGAGGCCACAGCTTTAAATTGCAGGGTCTTGTTTCGAGACTTAACTGCCGGCAATTCTTTCTCACCGAAAGGATTGTTAGCCCTTGGTACTCTCTCCCGGAGCACGTTGTCTCGGCTTCAACTCTTAACAGCTTCAAGGCTCGACTTGACTTTTGGAAGCAGTGATCTGCTTTGGTTTTTTTGTTTGTTTTTTGGGGGGTTGGGTGCTTCATAAGCCTTGGCTTTGCACCGTCTTTATCTAATCTATTCTAATGGGGATGAAAGTTCTCGTAAATGTCCGTGAAGTAAAGGGTTTAAAGAATAGGCTAGCCTGTGCAAATCCTTGGTTGGACTATTCAGATTTAGCTACACATTTGGTTTACAGGTATGTGCGGGTGTCTTAAATTATCGCGGGTAAACAATTACCTGAATCTTGGTTTACCGCCACCTATTTTTGCCAAATTTTGATATTCCGGTAGGCCTGCACCATTTTAATTAGGCTACACAAAAAAAAAAAAAATTGTTTGGTTTACGAACGAGATTGCAAATTGAAACACCAGGCATTTTTCTTTGTTTTTTTATTTTATGAGTGTGTAGTCAGCCTAAGAAAATGTAATATTTTACAAATATGTTATTTGTCACTTAGTATTCATCACAAAATAAACCGTTAGGCTTACAGGAATTACTTTGAAACTCCATGGAAGTATCTGTAACACGGAAATTCGCACGCTCACTTTCGAAAACTGGATACTGTCCGTATCTTGCAAATTTTCGATTGTTTATCAACAACTTCATCAGGAACGGTCAAGAAAAATGAGTTCTCCGGTTACATTCTCGCTGTTTTTGTCGCTTGCTTCAAAACAATGTCCACGGCCCCCGATATTTACGAGGTAAGCGCACGCAAGCGACATGGCCACCAATAAAGATTGTTGATAAACAATTCTAAATTTGAAAGATACGGACTGTATCCTGTTTTTGAAAGTGAGTGTGACGAATAATTTCCGTGTTCAAGATATTAGCTCTTATTCATTTTTTTTTTAGTTTTAGCCAAATAACTTATTAGTGATTTGAGATGGTGGCTTGAAATTGCGCCTTTGAAAAGCTCGTTTCGAGCTGGTTAAAATAGTGTAGGCTACTGGAGTGTCAATCGGTAAAAACTTTGCGAAAATATGATTTCTACTTGCCGACTGCTGTCCATTCATTATTATTACCTGTGAATTTTCGCATTCTTTCCCAAAGGATGCTTTCTGGCCTGGAGTTTTTAAAGTGCTTTAGATCCACCCAGCTCTGCAACCTGCGTGCGCATGTGCGACGCGCTTCTCCATAAGAGGGCCTGCCATAGGTGGTCTGCCTCCTTTTCCCTCCAGCGTGCACCGGAACGGTTACGCTTCGCTTTCTTCCAATTAGGGATTCACCCTCTTCGCATGCTTCGTCTTCTCCGGTTCTAGACTGCTCAAGCGAAAATCGTCTTCGCCCATGGACGGAACAAGAACCTCACCCGAACATGATTGTTGCCCGTCGCCTTCGGCACCTTTGCTTTCTCTTTTTCCACCGTTCTCCCCACCAGCAGTTCTCCGATTCGCTGTGACCAGCCTCCTCGACATGTCTCCCCGACACGCAATGAAACCAAGGAGGAAATACAAGGCGCACTTGTCCAAATCTGTCACTTCGTCGACTGACACTCCTCTGAACTCCTTTTTTCCGACATTTCCCGACGCTCCCACACCTCTTCGCGTCTTCTCATCTCGACTCTCCGCCTTCGCCCGGCCTGATACATGCCCTCATGGAACTGAGCCATTAGGGTTTTTTTCCACTTCAAAGACCGTCCATCCAATCCTGCTTTGCTGGTGTCCTCAACGGCAGGACTGGATCTCTTCATCTTTAACGAAGTCGTCATTGGAAAACACCATCTTCGATCGTTCGACTCTTTGCCCAAGTGCACATGTCCGTCTTCTTCTCTGTCATCGACTGACCTTTTCTTTCACCGTCCATGCACGCTGCGACCACGCTCTTCACAGCCCTGGATAGCCCTGTTGCAAGCTCCCTCTTCTCCCCCACCGTTCCCGACGATGATTCGAATCTCAACAAATGGCCTCGGCCCTCTACTACTCTCTTCACCAGAGCCCAAGTCTCACGGTATGCTGATTTACTCAATTTCCGGATCCCAAGCCCGCCTCCCTTGGCACCGTCTTCAAGTTCAAGACATCAACGGTGTCGCCTCTCTTTGCTTGTGGCTGCTTCCCAGCCTTCGCCATGACACACCTCTGGGTGTTACCCTCCCACAACATCAGTCTTTCTCCTGCTGCATCGTCTTCTCCATTCAAGCCACTAACCATCAAAGACCCTCTTCGCTCACTGCATAACCCTGGACTTCGCCACAAATTCTCGCCAGCGGAGCACTGCCTTTACCCACAGTCTTCCAACGGTCAACCCTGACATCCTTGCAACTCGGACCACCCACGGCCTCTCGGTATCTTCGCTCATGCTTTCGCCACTGTTCCCACCCCACCCTCTTCAACTGCAATTTTACCTTTGCCTCACATCATATCCCGTCTTTTTTAGCCATCCAGTCAAGGCCTGTCTCATCTAAACTAGCCAAGGGTTTTCATCAACAATTTTCGAAGGAACCCACCGACTTCTCATCTCAACTCCACGGACAACAAGGATCGTCAAGCGCCACCTCACACGGTCACCGTCTCCCGCCGATCCTCAATGCTGCCACATGCAGACCATCAAACACTTCCTTCCAAGCCGTTCTTCAACCATCATCTCTCTGAAGTGAAGATCTCGAGCAACATTCTTCCCTGCTTCCGCTTCCTGCCTTTTCCGGGGAAGGAGAGATCATCTTCTCAACCCCAGCCATTCTTCTCCATCCTTAACTGCAATCCAAATCAAGCAACGACACAACCGCTCCACAGCCTTCAAGTCTGTCACCAGTCACTGTCAGCCGCTTATGACGACTCCAAGCAGTCACCCTGACCGAACCAACGTCACTTCGCCTCGGTCAGGAATTCTTCTTCATCCTCTGAATACAACTTTTACCAAGCAACCACCCTTCGCCAATCAAACCCACTCACCCATTCCGTTGTCGGCGGCCTGCTCTGTATGCCATCCATGGCTTCTCAAGCTTCGCTTCGTCTCTTCTCAGGCTTCTGCAATTCAACTGGCTCCCGTTCTTCACCACCGCGGCAGGAGGCTCCTTGAGACTATAATCCTGAACTTAGGGCGTCCCACTAGCTTTTCGTCTTCATCTACTTTTCTCCACAAAACTCGACTACCGCACCCCAAGATTGTTCCCCGACGTTTTTCCGGCCACAGCTGACAATTACAGGATTCCCCCCCCCCCCCCCACTTTTCATCGCTCACCACCATCATCACCAAGACGGCACCGTTTAACCTTGGCAACACCCTCGCCACCAACTTCCCCTGACTTCGCCCTCCACGACTTTTTGGTTTGGTTCATCCACCAAACACGTTCTCTTCAACTTTCAACCTGAAATCATCACATGAAAACAGCTGCCCACAGTCTCATCTTTCACCACTCCATTGAATGTAGGCGCTCCAAAACGATGGTCACCTCCAACCGCCTCACCTTTTTCCTGAGTTCACGAACAACCATTCTCCATCTTTCCACTTTAAGCTATTTCATCACTATTCTGGTTTTCTTTATCACAAAAGTCTGCCTGATGCTCGAAGAACCCTTCAACTTCGCTCTGTATTCTTCCCGACGTCGAACATGAACCCTTCTCATCCATCTCTTTGTTTCCTTTCGCCTCATTTCAGGCCTTCTCTCCGCTACCCTGTATTTCTGTATTGTGCTACGATTGCCCGAGCCTTCCAACCGGGCCACTGACCCTCAAGGCAGACTCCAAGTCATCTCAGTTGTCTTCTCTATTCAGTTCAAGACCACTAAAACCCTCCCTTCGCAGAATGCTTCGCACGCAGGAGGTAGGAAAATCCCCGCGTCTCGTTTTCTTCGCAATATTGTGTCATCGCAGCCACACTCGCACCGTCTCACCATGCGATGGCAAGAATGGTGGTAGGATACAAGCATCTTCCACACATACAGCAACAGCCACACTTGCAGGGGATTTGACTCAAGTACACCTTGAAGAAATGGAAACATGCCACTGTGCTGGGATTGTGGCTCGCAGGAAGCGAACAGACCCTCATCTCGCATGCGCTCGCCATAGATCATGTGACTTCTACCGACGCCCATGTTCAATTCACAAATCAATGTCTCCCAGACTTTGGCAAAGATTCTGAAGATGGGTCACAAGTCATCTCTTCGCAGGAAACAATTGGATGACAAACGACTCCGTGATGTCCTATCAAGCGCTCCACCACCAACACTAGAAAATCAACACGCTTATCGGACATTGTTTTACCAGTGAGCTAATCGATGTCTTCTTCAAATCATTTCTTCAGATTTAAGTCAACATACTCTCGCACAAGCTCTTCCGCATCCTTTCGTCACGGTTCACCCAAGAAAAACAACAACGAATTCGAACTGTCAACAATCACTGAAATGTCCGAGAAGGACAGCCCCGTTCTTCAAAAAGTGACGAATTCTGTCCCCGTCCAGCCCACACATGACACTGTTGAACTGCCGACCACTGAGTTACCTCCAAAACCATCAGTCGAAACCGGTGAGCCCGAAATTCAAGAAACACAACCGTCCCAAGCCCTTTTCGGTCTTGACCCGGACCACGCTGAACCAATCAGTGAAACTTGAACCACTTGGAACCCCCCAAAGCTGAACTCTTTAAGTGAACTGAAATGCAAAATAACTGAAGGTCTGCACCTCAACAAATCTCAGAAAAAAAAATAAAGAAGAACCTGTCAAGCTTTCACTCAGTTCTGGCCACCATTTACAGTCACACCTCAGCCATATATACTGCAAATGACGCGCTCACCAATCAAGTCATTGGTCACGAAAAAACTGTTGCGAACATGAAACTCCAATTTGACTTGGCTAACACCAAAGTGGAACTCCTCTATCACCAGCACCAAAATCAACCCCAAGCCTTTGGCGCCTACATTATTACTCTCATTCTGCCACTCGAAAACCACCTACAAACGCTCCCCGAAGTGGCCTTGGAAAAACGCTCCCCGAAGTGGCCTTGGAAAAACGCTCCACAATCATAAAGAAGAACGACCTCCGTTACTTCTTTCCTGCATCAAGTAACCTTCCAAATTCACCTCAGATGGGAACTCCGATCATTCCGTTGAGCTCCGTGAAACACCCGACACTTACAAGTGACACCCAAATGAAGGGCTGGCTCAGTGCTTCTGCAAATCTGTCCAAATCCAAATTCACAACCCAATTGTTGTAGCGATACGATGACCAAGACCAATTCATCCCTGCTATCCCCACCATGACTCGTTATGTTCCAAAATAAGCACAAGATCTCTGCCGTACGCTAACTGTCAGGCTAGAGCCCAAGGATATGTTTTTAACTTTTCAACTCGACCCTAAAGAATTCTAATTTCACCATCCTTTCAAACATCGCAAGACTCCGGAACAGGAAAGCTGTTGACCACAATCAAGATTTCAACCACCAACATTTATATAAAAAAAAATAGATCATCTGGATCGAACCGCATCACACATGCGATCTCCAACTTCATCTTCACTTTTTCTCGGACTACAAGTTTCTATCTTAACTGAATGAACCAAAAAGGAAATTTCAAGTGTCCCTGTTTCTTAAGTCGCTCCAACATCGCGTCAAAATCAAATGTGCTCCATCTTCACCACCAAACCAAATGTGCTCCATCTTCACCACCATCCCCCCACCTTTGAATGACGAAGATGGACAAGACCAAGAAAATTCACAAGCTGTCGATTTAAATATCTTAATGCCATTTCAAGCTTCCGAACTCTTCCAATCAACAACCATCGCCCCAAAATCGAAAACTACACCGAAGATGTAGTCATTTGGACTAAAGATAAATCTCCTCACTCTGAATCAATCCTCAACCCCAAATTCGGAGGATGACATTTCCCAAGACTTCTCACCTGAGACAGTCATGGAGTCTGAGACTCCGGGAAAACAAGCTCGCAACCCTAGGGCACTCGTCATGGCGGCACCCACTATTGATTCTTAAAAGGTTAACTGTGAATGTAAAATTCACAGATAATTTATATTTCAAGACAGCAAGTAGAAACGAAATTTTGCCAGCCTCATGGCGGCCGGCTGAAAATTGTTTCTATTGCCTGGAAAGATACATTACCTGTACCCGCTCTACCTCCCCTCTTGAGTCACCACCATGACAGATCCAGAGTGAAAAAGATGGCAGCCTACCTATGGCAGACCCTCTTATAGAGGAGTGCGTCACACACACTGGTTGCAGAGCTGGGTGATCTAAAGCACTTGAAGCCTCCAGGGAAGAAAGCATCCTTTGGGAAAAAATACAAAAATTCACAGGTGGTGCATGTTTCCTTCAGGCAATAGAAACAATTTTCAGCTGGCCTCCCTGAGACTGGCATAATTTCGTTTTTAGCGGGTGGACCAGATTCAATTAAAAAATTTTGACCTGCGATAATTTAAGGCACTCGGACGCGCCTATAAACCAAACAATAAACTTTGCATGTAAGCCCCCTCAGCCGCATTATTTTGTCATTTTCAGCCGGCGTGACAGAAATTTATGTTGAATTGCAGCTAGCCACAAATTTTTTTTTGGCCACCGCTGGCCTGCGGCAAATTTTCGGCTAAATCGATTGAAAAGAAGAAAATATATCAACGACAAAACTCACTGCACAAGAAAATGACGAAATGGAAGGGGCGGGGACAAGGGCCTAATGGATTTCGAAACTAATCGATCACAAATGAAAAAAGGTAAATTTCACGAAGAATCCTCAAATTAAAAATTGGAGCCACATCACCACTCAATTTTTTTTAAGTAATACCTCCACAGCGTTATGTCCTGACTATTATTACTCGATCACTAAAAACAAAACCGAAAGTAACTATGCTTGTTAATGACCACACAAGTACATGGTGCGCATAAGCTACTGGCAAGAGAATATGGTTTCAAAAACTATGAAAATAAGGCAGTCAAGAGCAGCTTACCGTTAGACAAGTTACAACTAACTTTGTGACTTTCATTTAATTTTGATGAATTCAAACTTCAAAATTTGCGGCTCGACCCGTATTTTTTTTTGGTGGGTAGGGCATTCATTCGTCGGCTGTTCGGCTAACTCAGAAAAATGCAGTGCGGCGGCTGAGGGGTATATTTGCATGGCTTTAGCTCAAAACGAGATTTACAATGGTACAAATTTCAAACCTCTAGTCCCGGTAGCAGAAAGCGTACGCGCGGCATACATCACAGAAATTTTATGCTTCCTGTAGAAGAAATTGATGGTCATATGAGATTTGAAAAAACACTGCTATGGTACAATAATAATACCGCACACGTAACAAATCATTATTCTTTTCCGCGTATTTCTTATAGCTCAGTCCCACTATTAAGTTACCGCAACATTTAATTGATCGAAGAAACGAAATACCTTTCTGCTCTGCTACCACCTTTGTTTTCTCTTCTCCCTCCCTGTCCTTTATATCAGGAGCCTATAGAAAACAACTAGGAGCGTGTGTGGCTGGCCTATGTTAGGAGTGCTTAATTTAGTACGATGTGCTAACGCCAGAAGGAGCAACAATACTGCGCCTGCGCCAAGTTGTCTAAAATCGAAACTGAAACTTAGCACGCGAAGCAGATGTGTGCTATGAAAGCAACGCTCTATTTTATTGTGGCTAGAGCAACTTACGAAATGATTGTTTGTTTAGTTTTTTTATTATTACTTTGGTATTGTTTCCATGTTAAACACTTACTGTTTAAAAACAAAGGACCAAAAATCAGGCTTGAGAATATGACGCACACCTCTAATCATCTCGTGCAGGTGGCGACCTCTGCTAACAAATTTGTACACCACTGTAGTGGAAGTTACCGAGACACGCTCATAGTTGTTTTCTATAGGCTCCTGTTAATATGCAAGTGGACTTGGCCAGAGTTACATGCAGCCCTTCTCTCAGAATTAGTGTTCAATGACTTAACTTGTTTCACAGTCTCGATGACGAGGTCCCCCCCCCCCCCCCAATTTATATGCGTGTAGTGCCGGTGGTATGAAAAAATATTTGCTATGCACTGTAATCGGGATTGTTTTTGGGCGACAATGAAAGTTACAAGCTAATTGCTAACGTGGGATATTGCCAAGACTACCGAATCAAACGAGGGTGTTCAGTTAGGTGTTCGGGGTTTCAAAAAAAGTACTGAATTGAACAAAATTTGAGTCATAATTTCGAGAATTATGTTGAAAATTAACCACTAATTTTTCACAACAAAGACACTACCTATGTCTCGCAAATTTTTGGTGGCTGGCTGGCTGCCATCTTCCTCAGGCACTTCGACTAAAGTTTTTGGCCTCCATGTGCTCCTACATTGTCTGCTTCGAATTTGTAACCGACGCTTTTCGTGGGCCTCCCGTATTTTGTGGGTAGCGTCCTCACTAGCTCATCTAGCTTCCACTTCCTGCCAAGCTGTTGCTTCAGGTCTCTCTCCCTGAAGCTCGATGAGCTAGTGAGGACGCTCCCCACAAAATACGGGAAGCCACGAGGAGCGTCGGTTACAAATTCGAAGCAGACGATGTAGGAGCACATGGAGGCCAAAAACTTTAGTCGAAGTGCCTGAGGAAGGTGGCAGCCAACCACCGAAAATTTGCGAGACGTAGATAGCGTCTTCGTTGTGAAAACTGAGCGGTAATTTTCAACATAATTCTCGAAATCGAACTTATGACTCAAATTTTGACGGGAACTTTCACAGTAATGTAACGAACGATGCTTTTCTGACAAACCGAACGTATTTCCACTAAGAGTTGATGGATTTTGATGTTTGAATACACCATGGCATTTTAAAGGTTTTTTCTTTTGCCAGCTTTCGAATGATCCAAACCACTAGTTCCTAGCTCTAACTGTTCAGAAGTTATCAGGGAAAAGGTAAAGACACAGGCGATTTCTTTATGCTCCAACTTAATTTCCACATCTGATTACTTACAAGTAAGGCTGTGCCGGTGCCACTTTCCCCGATACCGGTTCGATATCGATGCCCGTTTACCCGGTTCCGATCCCAGTACCGGTGCTATTGGCCATTTGGTGATACTGTCCCGATACCAAGCCGATGTCAAATGATTACTTAATAAATAAAGAATACAGAAAGTGTTGATCGTCGCTAATTTATTGGTGTAACAAACGTAACACTTTTACAGAGGAAGCATTCGCTAACACTTTATAGTTCATTGAGATTAAAAACTAGCAGATTATTTATTTAAAAGTTCCTTAATTTTTAGTAGCGTTACGAACAATAGGCCTATGCCATATTATTAGTGTACTAATATGCCGATGCCGGTGCTTTTCCCGGTACTTGCTAACCCGGTGCCGGTCCGATACCAGTGGTACCTGCAGCTGGTCCCGGTACCAGTATTGGTACCTGCACAGCCTTACGTACAAGTCCATGTGAACATCGCAGCATTTGTTGAGCAACTTGTACTTTGATCGATGTGAAACTGCACGAGTAGTAGGCCTACTTAGCTAATGTAACAACTATCTTTTTAAATCCTACTCCCTGCATGCCCATTCACCGAAAATTTAAGAAGTCGAACGTTAAGCTGGTTTTCTGTGGTGGTTTGTATGTACAGTATAGCTTCAACAACATTATTATGATGTCAGTTAGCTATGAAAACAGTGTTCCCAGTTTTTTTTTAAGACTTGCAACAGTGTTCTTCCAATTTCTGCGACACAATTTTTGCAAATGCGAAGTTTCTGTAGGGTGGGGGGGGGGGTGGAGTGTCGATACCAACTGTTAGAGAATTTTTAACCAACAACGAACACACACGGTTATCACAGGCAGTTTATTTAATTGTGTTCCAACCTGCATTCTTAGCTCGACTGCAATCCAGGTCACCGTAGCCAGCCACCGTGCTAATCAGTACAGTAGCAAAGGGAAGCAATGCTAAAACTGAAAGGTAATTTTTAAGTTATTTGGCCTTTAGTGCAAGTGTGGGAGATGGGTACTAGTTTTTGCTTTCGTAATGGAGACTGGATACTAGGGATCGGCTCGGGATAATTTACAAGATTTCGCGAATCTGATCCAAATTCTAAGTGAATCCAAAACAAAACCTTTGTCGTTTGTTTTAGCCCTTTCATTTTAGACAAGACTTCGATTTTCCTAACAATTTATGCTAGCTGTTTGAAATTAACTCCATTGAAAAGCAGGTGAAAAAACACTTTGAATGGTAAGGTATATTGGAATGCCGAAAAAAGCCAAATATTGGAGAAGTTATTAAAAAATCGCCTAATATTAAAAATGTTGCCGAATCCAAGTCCTAAAGATCCGGTTCGGATCCGGATTCGGTCGATCCCTACTGGATACCCATATTGAAGGCAACTGGAAGTGTTGCTTAGGTGTCGGGTGAATACGAAAAAAATGCATTTGAATATTCGCAATAAAAATATCCAAATATTTGTGTGTTAGTTCAAAATCGATCTTTTTTACTGTTTAGCATGTCCCCCCCCTCCCCCCCCACACACAAAAAGCCTTTTCTTTGTCAAATGGTTTTTATAGTAGGCATACACAACTCTCGAAAACAACGATCGTCTAACACATATTAACACCAACCCCCAAAAAAATTTGTTGGCTAAATGTCAAAGTTTTTAGATTTCAATGTCATTTAACTTTTAGCTATTCTCTAAAAAAAAAAAATCAGCGTTTCGGCATTTTCTGGAAAGAATTGTGGGCAGTTGGGACTCCAGAAGCCCCGGAAAAACTAATTTAAAGTAAAAAAAAAAGAAACAAATGCACACTTATCAGCAAAGTTCACGTTATTTGTTTTCGTAATGGTGAATGTTCGAACAATAGCCTATCTGAATGCTCTTAATCACTTAAGTATTCAAATACCTTCAGGAATGTAAATTGAGTGGTATCTAGCAAACCGCTTTTTTCTAGATATGACAATTTCAGCATTAGGGTTTGTTTATCAGTTGCCGTTATTGCCAGTGGGCTAAAAATCAAGTCGCCAACTGCCTAATTTCCCCTCGCCATTTGGCGAGTGACGACCTACATTGGTGAAGGTTGGTCCAACCCCATAACACGCCGTGAAACAGCTGTGTGGTAATTGCACTGTGCAGTAGCTGATTTCCACATAGGCTAACTAGGCTGTAGCCCAGGGACCGATATCCAGAGGCGCCATCACATCTTTCAGCTGCCATGCCAATCAATCATAACTACAATTTTTTTTAATCAAAATTTAACCATATTTATAATAGCGCGCTTTGGCTTTGCACTGGAGAAAATGTATGCTGCCTGTTCTCTTTATCTTGTGTTTTCAAGAATAAAGCATTTTTTTTATTAAAACTCTTTTCCGGCGTTCTGACCTAATAACCACGCCGATGCGAAACAATGCTTTTGGAAAAATACAGTGACCAAAAAAAATCAAAAGTTCTGCTGAAGTGTTTTTGTAAAATTTACATTTTTTAAAAAAATGTGTAACAATTTTTTGGTGGTGGGGCATGCGTTGTTGAAAAGCGCTGTTAAGTTACGACAAAAATGCACGAAAGCTTCGAAAAATCATCCCCTAAGGCCCCATCCTAGACTTAGTTCCGGATCCGCCATTGATTTGTTCAACCTTGGGTGAAACATGGATAAACCAGGGTTCGCACTGTGTGTAGTATTATTGGTGAGCCATTGGGTTTCATTGTGGACAATATTGTGTTTTAGTTTGAGTGGATGGTTGGAACAACCTGTGTCATCAGCTGCGGCTTTTGGTAATGTTGGGTGGTGAAACTACAGACTTGTCAGGTAATGGTTTATCATCAGTACCTTCCTAAACCACCGAACAGAACGCACCACTGTTAGAAATAGTTTGGCTCCAAACTTGACATCACGCGTGCGCAGTAGCATTGCGTCAGCCATTTAGTACCTTCCGAAACTGCAATACAGCACAGCAAAATCAACAAGCTCAACAGAACCCTTGTTCCATCATACCTTTAACGTGACCAGACGTGGCCAATTGATTGGACCAGGCTAGCCTACGCTAATGGATGTGACCAGGCATGAGCAATGCCAAATTGCAAACCATCTCGGGGGTGGTGGTTTGGAGTGGTTGTCAGTGGTGGAGCTTTTGAGCATGCGCTAGGTACCGGAAACGGATTCATCGCTAACGATGGTTGACGTAAGCAAGCCAAAGCAACATGACTAGTAGGGAATGAGCTGAACTGTCACAGACAGTAGTGTCTTTGCTTCGTTCTGTTCGGTGCTTTAGGAAGGTACTGCATGTTTGCCAATTACTTACGTTCGTTCATCATCAAACTGGATGCTCAAGCCAAAAATTAGTACAAACTCCCAAAACTCTATAACCTCCTTGCCTTCTGAAACCCAATTTTGGGCATCCCCAAGCACTCCTCAAGTTCCCCCTAAAGCCTACCCACCAAAATCCTCTTAAAAAACACTTAACAAACCGTACTCGTAAGCTGTCAATCTTCTTCCGACACCTCCCTTTCCCCTTAAAAAACCAAATGGATTCAGACTCTCCAGAAGCATCCCCCTACCATAATGCCATTCATGTCCTCGAACAATCTCCTCTTACTTATCACTCCTATTTCATTCAACGGCTTCCCCACAATCTCATCCTTCCCCTTCTTCAAGGTGGTCAGAGCCTCTTCAGATTCCCCCACTATCACAGCCTGAACCAAGCTGCCCACTTTCCCCAACCTGACCCTCCCCAACAGCCTTGTTACTCCCTTTCTCCTGAGCCCCGCATTTCCGGAGCCTACTTCTCTCCCTGACAAACTCCAAACGTCATTCCCGCTTTCCTCCCCCTCCCCACAATCTCCTTTGCCAACTTCTGATTAACTTCCCCACTCTTCATAACCATCACCTTACCCACCTCCTCCCTCTTCCTACACTCCTTCCAACTCCATACCTCCGACAAGCTTCCTTCCGCCTTCAAATGGCTTCCCCACTTCACAATCCCACGATCCCTTCACCATCCCCCCACCCCTCCCCACATGACTCGGCCACCTTAAAAACTCCGGCCTCCCACCTCTCATACCTCTCCTCAAGTGTCTACAACCACCTTACTGAAGCCCTCGAACTGCTCCCTATCCCTAAGCACCCACTTCCTACCCCCTTCTCCCATTCTCCACTCCTCCCTTCCCCTAACCAAACAGTAGTCCGAATCCACCTATCAACACCCCCCCCCCTCCCGTCTTTGATTACTGCTCGCAAATTACTAGACCTTTCTACGCTGCTTACTTTGACAAACTTGAAAATTGTCAACGTAAGCTGACAAAGTGGTGTTCCACCAATTAGCAAAAGCAAATTATGTTGTCTGGTTTTATATACTTTTGCAATTAGTCACCTTCCGTACAATGAACGATTCAAACAGCTCACTTCACTTCACGACAGGTTTGAGAGGAGTGATCTTTATCTATCAGATATTGTCGTGTTTCTTCTCTATCAACCCTTCCTGGTTTTTCTTACCCGCAATTTCAACTGCAACTGGGGCCACAGCTTTAAATTGCAGGGAATTGTTTCGAGACTTAAAGTGGCACTATCACCGATTGAGAGCAGACGAAATCTGACAACATCTAGCGCTGCGTAGTGTCATCTAGCATCTGCTTGCACCAAGCGAAGGAATGCATAACGGCATTTCTTTTAACGGAACAAACAATCCATGACATCCTTAATTATTGAGTGAAAATTTCGTTCGTCTTCGTGCACCTGGGAGCAAGCTATAAAGATTAACACTATCATTGCCGCTAGATGGTGCCACGGTATTTTCGTTCGCATTTCAATCGGTGGTAGTGCCACTTTAACTGCCAACAATTCTTCATGGAAAATAATGTCTGTCCTTGGAACTCCCTTCCGGAGCGTATTGTTTCGGCTGGTGCTTGCCATGCTTTTTTGCTTTGCACTGTCATCAATCTAATTTAATCTAACAGTAGAAAACGTAAGTGTGAAGTTCACAGCTGTGTGTGTGATGTACAAAATAAGATGAAGTGAGCCCTCAGGGCCACCGTACATTTCAGTTGCTTTCCCAATTTTCTCGCAATGCCGTATTGATGGTAAAATTAGCCCCATCAGTACTCCAATTCCCCAAAACCCATATCCTCCGAGTGTCTACATATTCCATTTCCTACCGAAGGTGCTTCTCCACCTGTGTCTGATTCAGTACCTTCCTATAAACCACCGAACAGAGCGAACAGAACCACAGCCACCTACAGTAGGTGGCTGTGACAGAACGCACCACTGTTCTCAGAGACAGTTTGGCTCTAAACTTGACGTTCCGCGTGCGCAGTAACGTTGCGTCAGCCGTTTAGTACCTTCCGAAACTGCAATCCAGCGCAACAAAATCAGCAAGCTCAACAGAACACTCGTTTCGTCATACGACCAGACGTGGCTAATTGAGTGAACCAGGCTCGAGCAATGTCAAATTGCAAACCATCTCGGGGAGGTGGTTGCGGGTGATTGCCAGTGGTGGAGCTTTTGAACATGCTCGAGGTACCGGAAACGGATTCATCGCTGACGATGGTTGACGTAAGCAAGCCAAATCAACACGGATCCGTGCGATCCGTTTGGCAAAGCGCTTCAGCAAATAGCTTTCTTGGCTCAATGTGACGTCATATTGCTACAAGAGAGATACTTGCAAGGGGCACAAGATTGAAATGGTGGGTTAAACAACGGCACTTCTAGTCATGCCAGTGATTTGAGAGTGGATTTCGTGGGCTTAAAAAACCGTTGTTTTCTCCAATCCCTTATGCTGCTTAGGTTGTAATTGGAAAATAAAGATTCCACTTGCTTAAATATGTCAGCAACTGCCTACAAATCGACAAAAATCGCGCGTTTTAGGCCTAAGAAATCCAGTCTAATAGCATTGGCTTCAGTAACCCCTCGTCTACGATTACGCGGAACGTTCCGTTCAGTTGATTTAGCGGAAAAACCACGCCTCCTTTCAATCCCAGAATGCATTCCTTACAGAACTATGGAAATTCTGCTCGCCGAGCTGACTTTCTGTTGGTTCTGTTTTCCGTTAGGCCAAGTCAACATGGCGGACGATCCAACACTCAACTTTGCAACATCGATATTTAATTGAAATCAAGCAAAACATGCATAAATTTACACTATCATAAACATTAACACCACTAAGACTCGTGAAAGTTCGTTCAGTTAGCCGATAATCCACTCAACGTGAAATGCTAGGCATGTACTACGACTTGGACAAAAATAACTTCTGGATGCCTTCGAAGTGTGCAAGTACCAGAGGTCACAACTCCAGAATTTTCAAGCCGCAAGCAAGGGTGAACACTGTGAAATCCTTTTTCACGCATCGTGTGATTGACGATTGGAACTCTCTGCCCCAGAGTGTCGTGGACGCAACGTCGATCAACACTTTCAAAAACAGACTAGACAAAATCATCTAGTTCGAAACTTGTATTTTTTATGATGGTTTTATTGAGAAGGAGCTTATAAGCAGAATGCTTCCTGCTCTCGATTTACATATTACATATTACATGTAAGCGGTTGGGCCGTGTCCACTTGTTGTTCGTGGGGAGGGAGAAGCAAGTAGGGAAGGCACGCTTCCTTTGAAAGGAATATGTGCTGCCGTTCAGCGCTAGCTTGGATGGGCACATGTTTGTTCCGTTCTGTTCATTCTATTCAGTTTTCTGTTTTCCGCGTTATCGCTCTTCTTTTCCCCCACCAGTGCACCTTGCAGCTAACTGGCTCTACCATAGAGTTATATACAATAATATTACGTCGTGCCACTGCCCTTTTGTAGGGAATGAGCTGAACTGTCACCAACAGTGGTGCGTTTGGTTCGTTCTGTTCGGTGCTTTAGGAAGGTACTGATTGAAACTTCTGATCATTGTATAGGGTTTATTATGGTATTTATTTTGTACTAAGTGAATATTTGGGTGTTTTGGTATAGAGTTATTCTGTGTATTTCTTGAATCCACTTGATACTGGCGTCAAAAGAAAGAAATAAGTAAATAGGCCAAATAAATTCATGACAGATTCCATGCTATGCTTTTGCCATAACGTTGCGTTTTGGAGTCTATGACGTAGCCATCTAGGGCCCATTCATTATATCGCTTTGGCAAGAGCGTATACCCTGAGCCTCCCTAAAAATAAAATGAAGGAATTGAGTTGTGTTTTTATTGGGGCCGCGACCCATAGTCATGCGCCAACAGCAAACAATACAACAACCGAATACAACCAATACATCAAACTAGTAACTGACATCCGTAGTAACTAGCTTCATCCATATCCATATTACCCTTGCTAGCATCAACACAACTACAACTTCATCCACGACTACACTCACGCCCACCAACTGCGTGCCAACAAATGAATCACCGGAGAGAAGGCGAGATAGAGAGCAGAGGAGAGGGGAAATCTCACTACACTTGAATGCCTGAGCTCCTGACATAGGTAGCCACAGCGCGCAGCCTTGACAACAACCCTCCAGGCGATTCGAAGGAGAGCAAACAGTATACCCTATACCTCAACAATGCTGCGCAAAAGGCGACACAAATAGTAGCGCGGCAGGGTTGCTAATTCCCGCCTTCATTTTTGACAGACCTCGTCGGTTCGTTAAATCAAAGGACTCTTGACTTCGGAAACCTCGATCGGTTACTTTCAAGACCTACTGAGATAGTAGCTGCGTGACAAACCCAGCTACTATCTCAGTTGGCCTTGGGTATTTTGGCAGTACCTAGGTCCTATGACCTAGGTTTTCGTCGCCTTTTTTGACGTGTGTTCGTTGAGTCGTCCTTCTTGTGCACGAAGAACTAGAGCTTTAATAATCGTAATTGTTTTTGTTACGTGAGTTTCATGTAAAACTTTACCGTACTGTCGAGCAAAATGGATAGGGGTGACGCAACTGAGAACGACACGTGGAACTACGAAAGTGTAGTTTTTAATCCAAGGTGTAAGAAGACCGCTATGTTTAAAAGACGTACAAGGGAAAGTGTTATCGATGAATTCGCTGCATTTACCGACGATGCTGTTACCAGTGCGGTTAAGAAGGCTGACGAGATTCAGATACAAAAGACTGTTGCAATCCGCCGCATTGAAGCAGCCAGAAAATCTTTGAAATTAGGCAAAAGGAAAGAAAAGTCATTCAATCCTCGTGAAAGAGAAAGAGCTAAAATGGAAGTTGCCATCGCCACCGAATCTTTGAAGGTCGCCGAACAAGCATGCTTCGATTCTGGTATTGAAGACAAATATACTGACAGCCTTAGTGATTTGGGGAAGGTGTTGCCCTCGGAAGTCTTTGAGTATTTGTTGACACGTTGTGACCGGCGTGATCTTTTGACGTGTAATAGACAAGAAATCTTGGTGGAGTTATTGCAAAATCCAGACTCGCTTTGCTCGGTCTTTGCGGATTTGAAGGCTGAGGGGGATTGGGTAAGCGAGGCAATCTTTTGGCGAGTTCTGAGACTTTTTGGCGAAATACAACCACTGAAACGACATTTGTTTTACATGGAAGCTGAAAGTCAACAACAAGGAGCTGGTGTGGAGGGAGGCGCGGCTCAAGGTGGCTCGCGGGAACGTGTCCAGAAATCGCTGGAAGTCACGAAGGCCGACATTGGGAAACTCTTTTGTGCGATCCGTGATCGGATACCTGCAGATTTATTTAATCGTTTCTGCAACATTTTCAGTTGGTCTCTTAACGAAAAATCCATCGCTGAACAACTGCGGGCGGAACAAGCCGACGTTGACGATGGTTGCACTGACCAGGCAAATGAGATGGGAAGACGACGTGTTTTCGAAAAGTTAAAAGCCCAATGCAACAGAATAGTTAGGAAGAATGTAGAAGCTGTAGGGTTCATGAGAAAAAAACTGGCTCGTGACATGACCGAGCTCCAGTTCTACACGAAATGTCGGCACCTCAAACTCTTTCCACCCTACATGAATTGGCAGCCTGCTGATAAAATAGTGAAAACAAGGCACTGGAAACTAAAAGAAGACCTCAAAGACCGAGCTTTGTTGCAGCATGTGGAGTCGCTCCAAGCACAGATAGACCTGTTCGTAACAAAAATCTGCGACCACATCACCAAAGTCGAACATATGATGCCTCCAAACTTGTACGACGAGTACTGCGAGTATTACGGCGGACCAGTTGTAATTAGGACAAGTGGGGTTTTTAAACGCAACATTTCACAAAACAGTGAAAGTAACGAATATGAGAATGCTTTGGCTGAAGAAATCGATGATGGTTTTACAGAAGAAATCGACAATATTTTTGCAGAAGAAATCCAAGACGATTTTACAGATCCCGTCGCGCCACATTTGTCTGCACCACGCATTCTAGATCCTTCTAGATCCTTCTTATTTTCCGAACTTAAAGCCTTAGGCAATGCAATCGTAGACAACATTGTCCTTGTTGTCGAAACGACAAGAGATACTCTGATTGAACAGCGCAAAAAGCTCGAGTTTCACTTGTTGTGCGACGAACTTAATACATTTCCACAGGACTTGCAGCTGGAATTAGGGGTACAACGGAGAAGAATGTCGAAGCAGGAAGAGCAAAAATTAATGAGAAAAGAACTGCTAAAGCGGGTGATGTCAACTCGAAGCAATGTAAAGAGGCTAGAAGACAAACTAGGCATGTGCTTCGGCCAACTTCGAGAATTGTTGGATGCAGATCTGTACAACAGATTATACAACCTTTATGGTGAGTCGGTTGCAGTTGAAAGCCTGGATGAACCTAGAATAAATGAGGAAGATTCTAATCCATTAGAAAATTTAGATGTTGAAGTGGAAGAGAGTTCTCGAACAAATGAGTTAAATAAAACTGGGCTGAGTAATATTAGGAAAGTGGAAACTATAGATTATTTTCGTGGAAACGTGTGTAATAAATCTGGGGAGGCAAGGTCTACCGTTAGTGAAATGGAACCCGGGTTAAGTGTCGTTGATTCAAGCAACATGACCGAACGTGCAGACTATACAAGCAGTAGTCGGCACCGAGGAAGCTCCCGTGAAGATGCGGTATTGGAACCTGCTACCACAGGTGAAGGGGAACCCATTATAAGTGTCGGTTCTGCTGTTGGTGTCGTTAATGCAAACAGCCTGCCCGAACGTGTAGTGTGTTCAGGCGGTAAACGGCAACGGGAAAGCTTGCTTGAAGATGCTGTCTTGGAAACTACTAGTAAAGTGTTAAAGGTTATACAAACAAGCCTTTCTGAGGATGTTGGTTTAACAGCAAATACCGAGCCATCTGTAACTCCCAACATTCCCGTGTTGCCAGAATCTTGGCTTCAACAAATTGTTAAGGAGGTTTTCTCTCAAGTGAAAACCTCAAGTGAAACGGTAGTGTCTTCACCTCAAACTTCAGAGCAGCCATCTTTCCTGCGACGTGAACAGCTGTCTGACAACAATCCTCAAACCTCGTCGACGATGTGGCACAGGCGCCAAAATTTGAATCAAGATTTGAACTCGAATGCACCACCAATGCGTCAAGGCAGGACTGGTGAATACCTTGGTCCTTATCAACAATCACAGACGGCTGGTGTACCTAATGTACCTTTCCATTCTAAGGGTCGGCCGTTAACCTGGACCGAACGTAGACCCATTGAATATTCTGAATCATCGTTGCGCCCTAACTTTGGAAGGGGTGATAACTCTTACTCTCGATTCGTCCCTTTTCCTAAAAACGGGAATCCTTGGACTGAACGCAGACTGGGCGACCCTTCAGATTACTGGCAACGACGTCGGCCACAATTTGGACCTGGTAACCAGTCTAATTCTTTTTCTGAGCGTACACGGAGCAAAAGACCACCTACAAAAGAATCTGAACCCAAGTAAGATTCTGGTAATATTTTCTGGCTGCAACATAGCCCAAACTGTTCTGCGACAGTGGTAAACTGACGAGTGCTTTTATAGTGAATAGGCTATTGTGCAAGTCCTTACTGGTGCATTAAATCAATTGTTTTGTTTATTAGTCTTGATGGAAATAATTACTTTATTTAGTTGGCACACGACCAACCTTTTATATGGAGAAAAAAAAGTAAAACTTAGCTTACGCAAATCCTTTGTTAGGTAGTAGGCTAGGCTTTTCAGAGTTACAATTCGGTGCACATTTGGTTGATAGGTACATGCAGGTGCCATCAGTTATCACAGGTAAATAATTTTCTTAAGGCCGTGAAAAGAAATAAGTTTGTTTCTCGGGTATTTTCATTCAAAAAGTAACCAGGCCACCAGGCTTTTTATTTTATTTTTTTATTTTATTGGAAGTAACTAAAGTCTTACTTTCAACTGCTCAAAACACTTGCATTTTAATTTTACGGAACTGAAAGTGGTTAATTTAGGCTAAATAATACTTATTTAAGCAAACTGAATTGCTTTTCCTTGTAACGGTAATAAATTTAGTTTGAACTAGCAAATAAAAAGCATCGACAAGGGGCAAATTTGACCACCAGGCAGGGCCTGAGAAACAACTAATTTTTTTTTCGTAGCCTAATCTTGGTTCAACTCCTGTTTTTGCCTAATTATGATATTCTAGTAGAACTACATTTTAATTAGCTCAAAACGAGCTTTGTATGGTAGAAAATTGCAAACATCCAGTCCCAGAAACATGTAACGTAGGCTACGTCACAGAAATTTGATGCTCCCTAGTGAAGAAATTGAAGATCAGATGAGATTAAAAAAAAAAACATACTGGGGTACAAGATCGTTAGATTTCATACTGTGAAACTCCATTATAAACGAACAAAAGTCACCAGAAAAACGCACACTTTCACAACAGAAGACACTCGCACTGTCTAGCGAATTTTCGATAGTTTACTACTATCTTCCTCAGGCCTTAAAGTTAGTTTGGACTCTGTTTACATCCCTGTTGTTTTCACCGTTGTCGTCTGCTCGTTCGTTGCCATGCTCGAAACTTGGTGCGTTGCATAGCCTCCCGATTTTTGCAGGCCCACCACGCGAGTTGTGTAGCCTCCCGATTTGTCCAGGCCGATCCAGCGAGCTTGCCCCTCCTACCCGAGAGTTTCACATCTGATCGGCTGGGAACATTCCAGGCAGTTGTGTAGGAAGTGGGGACTTCACGTGGCAAGCTCGCTGGAAAATTCGCTAGACAGTGTGAGTGTCTTCTGTTGTGAAAGTGTGCATTTTTCTGGTGACTTTTGTTCGTTTATACTGGGGTACAAGAATAATGGGCCTAACAAAACAATTATCGCGTTGTTCCACATATTTCTTACAGCTCATACATAGTCCATTACTAAGTTCTACAGCTTTTAATTGTGGTTTCACAGTCTTGACCCCACCCCAGACACGCACAATTTATTTGCACGTAGTCCTGGTTGTATGAAAAAATATTTGCTGTGCACTGTAATCTGGGTTGTTTTCGGATTGCTAAATAGGCTTATTGCTAACATGGGATATTAGCTAACACAGGCTATCGGACAAACCGTTTTAGCGTTACTCGCTACAGTTTAAAAAGAACTATCATTTAATTCATATATAACGGATTACAACAAAAAAAACGAAGAAGTTGTAGCCAAATGGTAATTTTGCAAAAAAAAACTACAAATTGAGCTTGTCTGGAGCTCTACGCAGTCTCTTTGAACGATGAGCATTTTGAAGCTGCGCTGCAATATCAACCTGTGTTGGTGAAAGCACAACT
This sequence comes from Lithobius niger, assembly GCA_023313725.1. Classification (NCBI taxonomy): domain Eukaryota; kingdom Metazoa; phylum Arthropoda; class Chilopoda; order Lithobiomorpha; family Lithobiidae; genus Lithobius; species Lithobius niger. The sequence goes on along the minus strand of JAHWFP010022560.1, from coordinate 78,365 downwards.
TTGCGTTTATTGGGATTCGGTTTCGCTTTTTTGTTAGCATGACCTGGCTTCGGTGGTGATTGCTTAGTTGATGGTGACGTAATAATCGATGGAGATTGTGACCTTTCTGGCTTAGAATTTCCTTCAAGAGGGGCGCTGGTAGTAGCCAAAGGTGATTGGTTATTTACGTTAGCAGACTCATCCACTTCGTGCGTGTGGGGTAATTTCGCTGGAGATTTCCTGCCACCTGGTGACTTGCGATGTAAATTCTCAGGTGATTTTTCAAGCTGTTGGATTGGTGGAATTTCGCCCTCAGTAACAGAAATTGACTTTCTGGATTGGCCGAGAGATCGACGCTCAGGAACTACGTCAGCGAAACTTGGCTTTTCACGTTGTTTGCCGCCAAAAGACATGCGTTTGAAATTTGAGTGTTGTTCCTCATTATGCATGGAAAAATTACTGCTTTTCGCCGTCGAAACAAGTGCGTTTGGAGGCTGTTCTGGATAATCATTTTCCGCGGTACGTAACCTTAGCTGTTCGCGATGTTTGCGAATCGTATTACCGTTAGTATCAACGATAGTATAGGACTGATTTTCACATTTTTGGTTAACCATACCGACTGACCATAGCCTGTCATTTGTCGTTGAAAAGTCACGATACCAAACCTTTTCACCTATTTGATACGTTTTCAACTCACGATGGTGGGTGCTCTGTAATTGTTTTAATTGTTTACGGCGTACGGCTGCAATAGGGTCAGGCAACAATAAATCCAGCCGAGACTTTAATTCTCGGTTAAAATATAATTTTCCGGGTGTTGCTTGCGTGGTAGCGGAGATAGTGATTCGTGCTGATAACAAGTAAGAATTTATACTCTCTTGAATAGTAGACCCCTGTCGCCGCGCGGCCTTGTAGACTCTCTTGAAATTACGGACGTATACCTCAGCCAAACCGTTGGTCCAAGGCGCAAAACTTGGCCCGGTCATGTGCCTAATTCCGTTGGATTTTAACCAATTTTGGAATTCTGCGGACAAAAATTGGGCAGCATTGTCCGTAACTAACCTGTCCATTAAACCATATAAAGCTACAGTGAAACCTCTTTATAACGATAGTCCATGGGAGTTGGGAAACAGAATGTTATATCAGGTTTATCACTATAAACGATCACTTTTGCATGGAATGTTGCTTGAAGAGCTTCAAAAACAGTATTGTTATAACAGGTTTATTGTTGTAAGAGGTATTGTTATAACGGGGTTTATCTGTATATGATTGTTTAAAACGTCAATGACACGCGCGTTAGTTGTTGACTTCATTTTATGCACAAAAGGAATTTTTGAATGTGCATCTATAAGAATGAAAAACATGTAATTGTCCATCGGCCCCAAATAATCAGCGTGTAAGCGATTATTTGGTTTTAGTGGATATTCCCACGTATGCTTAGGACCTGACGTTTGAGTATCTTTATACTTTTGACAATTTTGGCATGATTTGACTTTATTTTCAATGTCAGAGTCAATCTTAGGGCACCAGACTTTTTGTCTAGCTAAACTTTTCAATTTAACTATGCCTAAGTGAGCACTGTGTAGATCTTTCAAGATTTGTCTCCGCAAGGCCATCGGCACCAGGACTCTATACCCCCCAAATAAGGTTTCGTTTTCGACAGAGATTTCAGCACGACGTGTGAAGTACGGTAACAGATCGGGAATTTCGCATTTGTCAGGCCAACCATGGTTCACATAACAATAAACTTTTGAAAGGATTTTATCACGTTTACTTTCAAGAACGAGTGTCTCGTTTAAAACTGGAAGATTAGAAATAGTTTCTAAAGCAATGATTATATGAATTATATTCTTAGTTTGACCTAAGGAATTAGTCACCTAAGTTTAGACACGACCTTTTGTTACACCCTGTATATGCTGTCAAAAAAACCTATTTCACTAATAAATTACGAAAATAAAGGAAGACGTAAAAAATGTACACATTACGTTATGAAGGTTTACTGGTCGAACACTTGGGGTACTAACGAAAGGAACCAAATGTTAATACTCAGGTTGGGCTTCGGTTTGTGTGCTTGTCGTTAGTATGGTTTCAAGCAGTTGACTTTAGCAATGAATTTTAATGAAACTACTTACACAAGAATAAAATCAGGTCAGTTCACATAACCTCCAGGGAAATATATCTGGAAATCATTTGGGGTGTAAACAATATTTAAAAACATATTTAAAGACTTTCAAGTGTTCTGTCCTAATTTCAGATTGATAGTACTACTTCCCTGCTCAAACTTTGTTTGTTGATTTTTTTTTCTTTTTCTTTTCAAAAAATTTAAAGCACTTAACGAGCGGAGTTTACTGAAATACGTATTGGCTGTGAAAAGCACTTGTAAAACACGGAATAAACAACTGGTTAAAACTATGTATGTCTACTTTTACGCGAAAGCAACTGATAGAGGGAAGAGTTGATCAAATTGCAAAAATATTGGCTTGTATAACATTTTGCAGTTTACTGAAATTACCAGACAGTTTTGGAGGATGAACACCGACCACCTTATTCTTCTACTTAATATATCTACGATCTTCGGAACCTCCTAATGGTAAATAATCAGGCCAAAAAAATAAAAAATCGGCGTCGTTCTCAATGCGCACATCGTGCAGGGACGACGCTAGGATCACTTTACTGGGGAGGCGGCAGTGAGGAAGCAATATTTGGCCAGGGGGGCAAACCAAAAAATTCTACTTTTGCGGTTCTTCCCTCTCCACCAACCCTCCCCCCCCCCCCCACCAAAAAAAATTAAAAATACCACTTTTGCATTCTCTTTCTCACACCCAACATTCTTAACTGTTTTCTACCCCATTTTTGGGGGAATGTTTTTATATCCAGTTCTGATTTCAACTCACAGTAAAAACTAGGCCTTGCTGATTTCACCTGAAACACTTCCTGTCGCTGTCGTAGTTTTCTTAATAAGTAACGAGAATTGTCTTCGTTTATACGTTTGATTTTGATCTGATGGGTGGGAAGGGGGCGCAAGGGGCAATTAGTGCAGCAACGCGAGCAAGGCGCTTAAGTTGGAAAAAAAATCATTCGGCGAAAAAGGATTCCCATTTGGAAAATTAAGACACTGATTAAAACTCGACGAAATGGCTGGACACCTAAACCATGCGCAATGGCTGTTTGCCGTGACGTCACCATGAGTTAGCCAATGACGAACGAGAACAACGGCTGTTTGGCCGTCTGATTGGACTTGCCCAGTCACGTGATATACACGTCACAACAAACAGCCGTGGCGCGTGGTATAAAGGCATAAAACGTGGTTTACAAAAGCTGCCTACTTGTTTTTTTTTTTTTTTTTGTAAATTTCACTATTAGTTTTATTCATGTTGTAAAGGCTGTTTGCTCGGTTTTGCCGAATCAATTTTGTTTTAACTTGACGTTGGAGAAGTTAGAGATGCATTCCTAATTGGAAGGATTTTGCTTCCATTGCTTTAGTTTTAATTTTTAACTAAGTCGGCTGACAAAATTTCTTTAGAATTTCATGCATTTCGGCCCTAATTTCTACTGATAACAGCATGTTTCGAGAAAATCACATCGAAGTCGATGAAATAACATTAATATTAGTTTTTCTTATTTTTTCCACCTTTCAAATTTCTCCCAAAACATGGTAGACATGTACGCATTGAGAAAGACGCCGATTTTTTTTTGGCCTGATTGTTTACCATATCGTAGATATATTAAGTAGAAGAATAAGGTGGTCGGTGTTCATCCTCCAAAACTGTCTGGTAATTTCAGTAAACTGCAAAATGTTATACAAGCCAATATTTTTGCAATTTGATCAACTCTTCCCTCTATCAGTTGCTTTCGCGTAAAAGTAGACATACATAGTTTTAACCAGTTGTTTATTCCGTGTTTTACAAGTGCTTCTCACAGCCAATACGTATTTCAGTAAACTCCGCTCGTTAAGTGCTTTAAATTTTTTGAAAAGAAAAAGAAAAGAAAATCAAACAAAGTTTGAGCAGGGAAGAAGTAGTATCAAGTGTATATGGATACACTTGGTAGTATTATCAATCTGAAATTAGGAGAGAACACTTGGAAAGTTTTTAAATATGTTTTTAAATATTCTTTACCTCCCCCCCCCCCCCTAAATGATTTCCAGATATATTTCCCGGGAGGTTAGATGAACTGACCTGATTTTATTCTTGTGTAAGTAGTTTCATTAAAATTCATTGATAAAGTCAACTGCTTGAAACCATACAAATGACAAACACACAAACCGAAGCCCAACCTGAGTATTAACATTTTGTTCCTTTCGTTAGTTCCCCAGGTGTT
>JAHWFP010022560.1:23977-60140 GCA_023313725.1 Lithobius niger | reverse complement strand
AAGATCCAGGATGAGCAAGAGCTCTGAGATCGTCGAGGCCGAATTGGTTCCCATATAGAAACACTATCCTGAATAACATTTCAGGCTTTGTTACAGGAAGCTGAAACAATTTTCCTCATTGGCATAGCGCTATTACTGGAGAGATACATCCTGCGTAGAATTTCGATTCCAACTATGCAGCAATTACTAATTGCAGCAAATTACTTAGCTACAGGAAGCATCCAACAAATTGTAGGTGACTGTAGGGTTATCCCAGAAAACCGCTTCGCGTTGTGTAGCAAGGGTCGCCAGGATCATTGCTGCTTTATGGGCACGTTCAATTCGCTGTGGGCAACAAACTCACAGCATTGCAATAGAGATTCTGTAACAAGTAAGAGAACTCATACACAGAGCAAGATTTCCAGATGTCGCAAGTGTCGGACATTTTCACACACATTGGTATCCGTGCAGCCGGTGCAATGAACAGACAGGTATTTCGTAACAGGAAGGTGACGTTGCGTTGGGATGTACAACGTATATGTACTGAAGACCTCTTTTCACATGTTGAAGCCCGTTATTACGGGTCAGCCCATGATAGTTGTATTTTCATACAGTAACGTCTGTGTGCAGACTTTTAACGTCTGTGGTCATCGTGGCTGGGCGGTGATAGAGCTCAGCCTGGTTGCTGAAGGTTTGCGGATCTGGTCGAACCCCTGGAGAGGGGACCTTGGGTAAGTCCCTGCCAGGACTGCCGGCCAGGGTAGCTTGAGAGGCTACCATGCTCCTTCACGGCTATGGGAACTATTCTGGCCCATTCTGGACAATCTTCGGCCCCTACGATGATCGGAGGTTTCCCGGATCGAATCCCCGGGTTGGTACCTCCCTTTACCAGACATTTCTTCTTTTCTAAAAGTCTGGTAATGTTCAAAATTGAGCCGGTTTAGCCACACAAGCATTAAATTGCTTCGGCTGACTAAAGGCTCAAAAGAAATTAATTGTTAAAAACAAAAAATCTAAAAAAATTACAAGTGTTGCTATCGGACAAAAGTGGCTGTCCAATCAGCGTGGTTGCCTAAATCCTGTGCCTTCTTTGGGAGCGCTAAAAACCCTGAGTAGAAGTCTCAGCAATGCAGATACAGAGGGATGACCCTCCTTTTTATCTCATGTTTATTATGTGGACTATTTTTGCATCTGCTTCAGTGTCATAGAGATTATTTAGTGGCAGGATCTCGTCACTGCACAGACTAACCACCTTTTATGTGGTGTGGTCAGGTTCGTTTCCTCATCTGCCACCACCTGTTTTTAGAACTTTTCGTCTACATTTTCCCATGGTAGTAAGCGCCATTGCAACAATGTTCTCCCAATATTTCTTTACCTGTCCTTCGTCAGTTTGGTGCAGCATTGGAGCACCGAGGGCAGCATTACACTCATTAACAATAGTAATCCACTTTTCTTAGTTGTGGCTGTGTTTGTCGGAAATTAGTCCCATGCATGTGCAACCAGTTCGGCTATGAGGTTGCGCTCTTGATGTGTAAATTGGTAGCGTACGTACGTTCTATTCATTAATTTCGCTCTACAGAGTTGGAACTGTGGTCACAATGACCACTTGCAGTATAGGCTTTGTCCTTCAATGACGACGGAATTGGTACTTGTGTAAGTGATTAGTTAACACTTAGCTCTGACGTTCTAGACTAGTCCACGTAACTTGAGTAAATACTTCATTTGCGAGCAAAGTATATACTTAAGTACATACTTTCTCAAGTGCCACTTGCTGTACGTTTAAGGGGATGTTCTAGACTACCACTGTTAGTCATCTAGACTAAGGGCTTGTGTAGATGGACTGGCTCAATTTTGAAAACTATTACACGTTTTTGAAGCAGAAAGAATTGTAATGGGAGCGGAATCCTGGGGATTCGCAACGGAAACCTCCAATGTCATATCCAGAATATGCCACATCAGATCCCATAGTCACTGAAGGACAGGGGCGTTGGCACGTGGGGTTATTTTATTTTTTTGGGGGGGAGGGGGGTAGAGAAGAAGTTTATTTTTTTTTACTTAACAAGTAGTCAGGCCCCCCACAACGGTGGGGTCAGGTGGACCCGCGGTACCCAGACCCGGTCACTCGAGGGGCCCGCTAGGTCTGAAATTTCCCCCAATTATGAGTTAGGATAAACATAAGTAATGTACCCACCCCACTTTGTGCGTATTGTGAATTTTTTTTATACTTCCAACGAACGACAACTCCAAATCAATAGCAATGAGCAGAGAGTACGAGCAGGAGCACTGTAGTGCAAACCAGTCTGCCTGTTAGGCAGGGAAGCCTTCAGACGTAAGCAGACCAGGTTAATGAATAAACCAACTCGTTAAGAACCATAGTGGCCGACGAATATTATAACATGGTGTAACTTTTTTTCAAATTTCAGTCGGGGGAGTGGGCCCCACTTTGCAATTAGTCGCAGGAGCCAAAATGTAATGTGGGGGCCCTGCAAGCAGTAAGTTAAATGTGGCTTAAAATCTTTAATACAGATTGTTGGTGTATATTGGCTAATTATTGATGTACACGTTAGTGTATTGCTGCCGAGTGATGAGCTTAATGTCGATCGAGAGTAATTATAAAAGGTACATTCCTTTTTCTCGATCCTCCACATCAAATCCGGCCCCTGAATTCTATTTTACTTGCCGTTAATCAATCCCTTGTTAAAAATCCGTTTTTAAATATGGCGTCTACAAGATTTTCTGTTGAATGTTGGAAAACTAATTTAATCGCATCCAGCTGTGATTATATGATCCTTTACACGCTTACAATAACCATGACGTTTCATTTGTGTGTTTGAGCATGTACTAATTTTTAATCGTTGCTAATAATTACCATGAGGTCAAAAATCTAAAAGACTAATGCGATAAAAATTAAAATTTTTTATGCCAATAGATCGCCGAAGAAAATTTATAAGATACTAGCCTAAAAAACTATAAAGCGTGATGTTGAAATACGAAAATTTTTCGGGTTTGCGACGACACAATTTTTGTGTTCATGCTGTTTCGTCTACTATCTCAGTTGACCTTGTATTACCGTACTACGCCGAGTCTTGCGAAACGGTGCGATAGCAACATGCGCGATAGCGATCTGCGCGTGGCAGTTATAAGGCAGGTGGAATGTACCTTTAACCGTGGATCGCTAACTCAGCAGTACTGCACCGGTAGTGGTTTACAGACATTATTTTGGGAGGTAGCCTACAGGCAGAGAATGATCTTCGGAAATGCCTTTTGGTGAATATGGCACTTGAAGCTAAAACAGACTGCATCGGGTGGAGTGGGGCTAAGTGTCCAATCAGTGTACCAACCAGTTGTTGGTGGGGAAGCAGATTGATTGGACTCGTATAAATACCTCTCATTGTGAGTCCACTTTTCTAAAATGATTCTTTGTTGCATGTAAATCTATAGATATACAACGACTAGCTGTAAAGCCCGTCATGACGACGAGCAACTCTTAGGAGTACAACTGCCCCATAATAGTGAAATGTGTAATTTAAATAATTCCGGTTCTTGAAGATGGGTAATAGCGGTAAGGTTGCTTCGCTCACTCAATCCATGTATCTTGTGATTCATTTCACTATCCTTCATTCATTTCCGTTACTGGGGAGCAGACGGTGTCTTTCACGTCTTGTGGCCTGGTTTGTTTCTTTCGCACTGAATCCGACTGCGCATTTTTTGTGTCTTTCAAACCCCTGTAACCCGGGAGCAGCCAGATATTTTTTTCGTCTTTTTCACTCAAGCCCGATTACGTGACTTCATGAAAGCAAGTATCTACAATGCATGTTTGTAAAGACATGTTGTTTGCAGCATTATTGTTGCACCATTGCTTCTGCATTGTTTCCTCCGATACATTCTTTTTCTGCCGGAAAAGATATTGTTGTTTTTATCATTGTTAAAGCATTGTTTAAAGCATATTTGGGCCAGCGCTGGCAAAAGAATGGCAACTATCGTTTCATGGGTTAAGATAACGTTAACGTCCACCATATTCAGATAAAATATGTACGAGCTTGGTGACCACTAGACATTTGAGTCTTTTACAGGTATGGTAATTTTGAACTTCTGACAACATAAAAGTTGTAGATGCCTAATGTGACTTGCCTGAAGTGTATTTGAATTGCCTAAAATGTATTTGACTTGCTGAATGTGTGTTTGCCTAAAGTGACTAGTGGCGCTAGTTAATTTAAGGAAATTGAATTCTTCCATGCAGTGCATAAAACTGAAATTTTGTAGATTGGTATGGTTTAACCAAGGGGCATACCTTTTGCTGGTTTGGGAGTTAGTGGTAGAGCTTGGCGTTTGATATCACGACTTCACACGGCCGAAAAGCTTGGCGGGAATCCTTAACAAGTTTTGTTTGTGGTAGATTTACAGTTACCCATCATGCTCAATACTATTTTAGGGGCTGAGTTATATCATTTTGTTGTTTGCTGGTTCGTTTTTACCTTTAGGGAGCACGAAGCCAAACAGGGACAATTTAGTTGGCGAAATCCAGGCGGAAAACCTAGGATTTTTTACGTGCCACAATCGACTTGAGCACGAGATACCACAGGGCCTATGGATACTCATATTCATTCCCACATGGATATTTTGTCAGGAGTACGCCCTTGCGCTACACTTCAATCAAATTCCAGCTTTTGTACTGTTATTATTTTTTTAAATCGACCCCTGAAATATGGCAAACTCGTGTTCAAGATTTAAGTCGCAAACGCTGTGGGGTCTTTCTGTTTACTACAAGTTACTCTACAACTGAATGCTGATAACTGTTGCCTTACTTGGCCCAACCAGGGGTAGCATAAATATAAGAGGACGTGTATATAATTCGCTCCTGGCCCAACAAACTAGGTGTGTCTACATAATGGGTTCAAAAGTTATTGTAAATAAGAAGGGCGGATATGATCCAATGTAGGACGCGAAGCGCCTTTGCTCTTCTTCTTGGAGGCGATGACCATATCAGCCGAGCTGCGTTCAGATGGTCGCCTCGAAACGAATCTATAGCCGGAAGCGCAAAGCATCACGGGGATCAAAACTATTTACCGTCACTAAAACAAATTGATCGCGACAAGAATACGAAATTAATCGTTTAAAATATGCCATAATTCAGATTAGGACATTAAAATAATATTAAGAAAGGTCAGAACTGGCTGATGGTTTTACTTTTTTTAATCAACATTCAATTTTAAAACGGGTTGTCTTTACGAGTGGAGCTAAGTTTATCACATGGTTTTGTGTTCCGAGAACGCCCGACAAGCGTGCTCATTGCCCGTTCAGGCTGAAGCTTCATCCACAGTTTATGCTTGGATGAATAACTACACTTCGTTACGGGATAACTCACTCCCTATACTTACCGCGCAAGCACCGCGACCCAACATTTGGCCAGAATACTCTAGTTTCTCAAATTCGCCACGAGAGCAACTGCCGACAACAGCGGAAGTGACGTCGAGCCACGTGACTAGCGCATCCAATAACGCGAGCAGTTGCCGTGAGCACACGTCGCCACCATCTTGGATTTCCCATGACGTAGTTGGAGACAAGAACAGCCACTGCAGCCACTATACTTGCGGCCAGATGCGACAGATGGCGCACCACGTTTTGATCGCGAGTACTCTGGTCGCTACCGTGGCTAGATTTCAGAGCGAGTGAATAGGGCTTGGTTTATGTTTATTGTGACAGTTTGAATCGAACACAGAATAAGTTCTACTTCGGATGATGCCCACACACGAGTATTTCGTCTGTTTCCGCAGGTATTGTCGCTGTTACAACGGTTACCATGGTAATGATACCGCTATTTTTTATTTCAAGTTTCGCCTCCTACGCGGACCAGACAAGTGCTGCCTTCTGGTGCCGTTGGTGGAAGCAGGTCTTTCTTTACCCCACGTTTTCAGAAAAGTGTCACTATCTACTAATCTTCCCTGGGTTCGAAAAAGACAAAAGAGTGCTCGAGATTTGTAAATCTGTAACTCTTCCAACGGATTTACGGATTTGCTGAACTTTAAAGATTTACAAAAGATTTAAATAAGATTTAACCATTTACATGAAGTTTTGCAAGATTTACACGAATTTGCAGAAATTAAAAAAAAATTACATAAACTTTGCAGATTTACACATGTGATTTGAAGATTTACGTGCAGATTTGCTGGGATTAAAGATTTACTAAAGATTTAATGATTTACATGAAATTTTCCAAGATTTACACGGATTTGCATTAATTTTAAAGATTTACAGATTTGAAGATTTACACGAAGATTTCCAGATTTGCTGGGATTCTAAGCTTTACTAAAGATTTAAATAAGATTTAATGATTTACATGAAGTTTTGCAAGATTTACACGGATTTGCAGAAGATTTAAAGGCACATTCCGCCAGCCTTATAACAGCCACGCGCAGATCGCCTCCGCGCGTGTTACCATCGCCAAGGTCAACTGAAATAGTACCTGCGTTCCTCGCAGCGAGGAGTGCAGCTACTATCTCAGTTCGCTTTGGGAATAGTATAAAAAACAACATCAAGGTAAAGATTGTGTCGTCACAAACCGGAATGATTTTCGTATCTTAACATCACAATTTATAATTTTTTAGGCTGGTGTATTGTAATTTTTCTTTTTCGATCTATTGGCATAATTAATTTTAATTTTTACCGCATTAGTTTTTAAGATTTTTGATCTCATACTAATTATTAGCAAACGATTAAAATCAGTACATGCGCACACACAGATGAAACTTCAAGGTTATTGTAGGCGCGCAAAGGATCATACACGTGCAGGATTATATAGTTTCCCCAATATTTAGCAGAAAATCTCGTATACGCCGCATTTTAAAACGGATTTTTAGCAAGGGAATGACTAACGGTAAGTAAATAGACCTTTGGGGCCGTACTTGATGTGGTGGATGGAGGGAAATGGCGTTGGGAGGAATGTACCTTTAAATATTTACATAAAGTTTTGCAGATCTACAGATTTGAAAATTTACGCGAAGATTTGTTGAGATTTAAAGGTTTATAAAAGATTTAAGTAAGATTTTAAATGATTTACTCCAGATTTACGTGATGTACAAGATTTGTACTAGACCTGTACAAGATTTACAAGATTTGAATGCTTTGCGACGGATTTATAAATTCTATCTTTATAGCCAATAAATAACTTGGATCTAAAGACAGAATTTGATCCAATAAGCAACATTTGCTTCCCAATCCACTGCAAAATGTTATTAAGGTACTGTAGTTTTTTGGTCTGTTAAAAAAAAATCATCAGTTGTATTTGAAAAATCGTGAATAAAAAGTAAAAAACAACAACAACGACAAAAAAAAAAAAAAACAACACTGCGTGTTCGGGTCAGTTTTTTCAGTACTACTCCTCAGAACCATTTGAATAATTTTTAGTGACCTTATGACATCACTTGAAACCCTTTATCATTTGGTTGAAACGCACGTATTTTGTTTTTCCTGTGACACATATTATACAACAGGAAATTTTAACGCGTTTTAATTTTATTCTGCCAAATAAATTTTTGTGTGGGAACTTTCTCATGGGAAAAATGTATTACAATCTTTTTTAAGTCAAAAACACGAGCGAAACACGACCAACAGCTGATCAATCAGACTCACCAAGTAAGCAAACCTCTTTTAGCAGAATCGCTTTTCTAGGCTGACTTGTGAATCATTTCGCTTTCGTGGAAACTCTCCGTAACAATAAAGCTTTTTGACAGGAGCGTTTTGGCAAACAAACCCCTCACATATTTCTAGTTTTTACGCATACGTTCACTAAACTCCAGCGTCCCTAAATGGTGTTAACTCTTGAGAACAAGCGGTTACATCGACTGCCTAGTCGCACCGGTCTTCTGTACAGTTCTTCCACTTCCAGTGTTGAGGCGCACACCTCTATCACGCACTACAACAGCTATCTCTATTATACTAATCTAAAAGCAGTAACCATCACAATTGCCGGTTAAAAACGTGTGAGCTTTTAGGCTTATTTTACATTTTAGGTGTAATTGTTAGCTTTTAGGCCTAATTTTCACCAGCAGTTTTAATTTCGTAAGTAGCAGCTAATATTTGGATTGTATAGTAAGCATATTCAGTTTTGCAACACGGTGCGCCTTCGGGCACACAGCTACAGTGTTACAACGTAACGCGCAACGTACAGCTTATATAGATCAGTGGTAGTAGGGAAGTGACGAGAGAGACGCTGCTGATGAAGCTAACAGCGACTCGTAGCAACTTGACGTTGCCGTGGCATCATGATTTTAGGCCTAATTTTTTAATGCAATTTTAATTTCGTAAGTAGCAGATAGGCCTAATGGAGAATTTGGTTCGACGGTAAGTCTATTCATTCATGCAACAATGCAACGAGACAATTTTAAACGAAGCTAAAATCCATTTATTTTTATTGCGTGTTATCTTAGGTTCAATTTGACCATGAAATGTTATTATTTAATTTAGTTACGTCGAAGAAGTTTATTAGCTATAAGGAAGTAAAGATGTTTTAAATTGCCATGTTATTTAACTAACTTGCCACACTGAATCTAACGTTGTAAGCCGCAGTCGTCTCTATCAGGTAACATTGAGAAGTTGAAAAAAAATCGACGGACGGACGGACAAAGTCGTTGCAATAGTCTTCTCAGCCGATACGGCTGTACAGAAGACTAAAACTCAACGATATGTAATGAGAACACTTCAGTATGTAATTTTAATCCTGTTAAGTCCACAAGTTACTACAACCTGTGTAACATTTCGTCCTGTAATTATGTAACGAGAACACTACGTATAATTTTAACAGTTACAGCCACAAATTTGCGATAGTCAAGGTCAACTGAGACAGTAGCTTCGTTCCTTGCAGCGAAAAACGAAGCTACTATCTCAGTTGGCATTGCACCTAATAGACAAGACAGCGTGAACGCATTAACTTTGTCGTCACAAACTGGAATGATGATCGTATTTTAAATTCACAATTTATAATTTTCTAGACTAATGTCTAATAATTTTGCTTCGGTGATCTATCGGAATAATAAATTTTAATTTTTACCGGATCAGTCTTTAAGATTTTTGATTTCATGGTAATTATTACAAAATTAGTACCATGCACACACGGAGATGAAACGTCATGATTATTGTAAGTGCGCAAAGCATCATATACGCGTAGGATACAGTAAATAAAGTTAGCAATTATTCAACAGAAAATCTCCTAGACGCCACATTTAAAAAAAAAAGATTTTTAGCAAGGGAAAGACTAACGGTAAGGAAATAGACCTTTGGGGCCGTACTTGGTGTGGAGAATCGAGAAAAATGGTTCTGGGAGGTATGTCCCTTTAAGTTATGCAATATGAGCACCAAAGGACAAACTTTTAAGAGTTATGTCCACAAGACACTACTACTATAGTGTAATATGAGCACTAATGCTTACAATTTTAGCAGTTTTGTCCACAAGTCACTACCAACAGAGTCTTGACTTTTCATGAATGTAAGTAAGAGTTATTGGTGAGAAACGAGCGGTTATCGATTTTTAACCCACGGCTGCGATTATTGGCCTGGCTCAAGTATGCAAATAAGTCGAGGGCAGAGTCCGAGACCTATTTGCATACGAAAGCCGGCACAATAATCGTAGCCGTGGGTAAAAAAAAATCGATAACCGCTCGTTTCTCACCAATAAATGATTTATACCACGGTTGGGACGTCAAGCTAACTCTTATTTAATTAAAACGTGTTTGTGTTTTAATGTTAATTGCTTCAAGAAATACGGTAATCAATTAGTATGTTGCTATGAATGAAGGTTATTCCATTTTAGTTTATGGAGGGGGAGTGGGTGGTAGACGGACGAGTCCTTTGGGTCAAGTTTGTGGAGAGAGGGGGGAGTGGGTGGGAAGGAGACACCCGCGTCGTGTGATCAGATGTCACGCTAGTAAGCTCGCTCGTGTTTTCGAAACTGTTCGGAGTGACTCAGCTTTTTTTGCGGCTTTTTTTTCTGTGGCTTTTTTCCATCAGCCATTTTTTTGCAGACGTTTTTATCTGCGCACGCTACAGACAGTCCTTGAATGCAATGCGGTCAGCGTAGCAAATAAACAAAAGATTCCACTCATCATGAGCATCGTAAATAGTTCGTCAAAATAAGGAGCCATTTGGAGGAAGTGACGTCAGTGAGGCGTTGTTGGAGCAAGGCCTAACTGGACTAGCGATAGGAGTCATGTACGCGTGGTGGGCTAATATAAAGGAGGATGTCATGTATGCGTGTTCGACGTTAATCCGGACCGGTCCGGACAAGCGAAAGGTCCATGTACGGGCGTTAATAGTGGGCTAGCGTATTGGAGGCCCATTCCAAAGATCCGAAATCATTCCTGGACTCACGCTGGCGTCTGATTTTTTTCCGTCCTAATTGCTGCTCACTTGTCATCCTTATATGTCCACACTGTTTGCACCGCTGTGTATTTTCGTTTAGTACTAATGTTTATAGCTAATTTCCGTTTGTTTTACGTCTGTAATACTTACTACGTCGGTAAAATTTCTGCGGTCATAGCTGAAGAGGGGGTTCCAAACTCTAAAATAAAAAAGACAAAAGTCAGTTGGAGGAGGGAACGCCAAAAAGCGGACGGTGCCGGGGAGGGGGGGGGGGGGGATAGGGAATATCACAAAAAAAGCCAGGTCGCACAGGTGCAAAAATTGCTTAGAGTCTTAAGGTTGTGCTTGCACAATAATCTATTTATTTATTTATTTAACAAAAATATGTCGTCGGTATTCTTAAAAAATTGCGACGATACTTATTTCAAGAATGAGGAGGGGAAAAAACACAAAAATATACACAATATACTTACTAAACATTTGGTATAAGACAATAAATTATATAGATCTATGTAATTTATGATGTAACCACCTGAAAAACCATAAAATTATGCACAATGTACTCACTAACATTTGATGAGCCAGTAAAATATATCAGTGGCGTAATTAGTAGGGGACAAAGGGGCGATTCGCCCCCTCTATAAGATTTTGAAGGCTTATTCGACAAATTGGCCAAGTCACGCTTTGCATCGCTCAAAGAACGTTGACTATCCTGAAGACGTATTTTATTTATAAAATCTAAGTATCTAGTATTGTGTAAAAAACTGAAAGGTTTACATTACACATTTTTTTATGCGTATAAAGCAACCAAAAAAACTGATTTTATAAAAATGTTTCCAACGGCACTTTACAAGTCCGAAAAATGGCAAAAAAGCGTCAGCTTCCAGGGCTGCTGGGGAATCTCGCAGCGCTCCCCCAGACCCCCTAGGTGTTATTGTTTCTCCTTGTACACCATTCGGCTAAATGGCTAGTTCTGCCCCGTCAGCACAAAACTCTAGTTACGACACTGAAATATATTAATCTATACAATTTATAATGTAACCAATGAATTATGCTATCTATTCTGTGAAAAATGTATTTAATAAATTAATCGTGTACATTCATTGCCAAATCATTCTAAGACATCATTAAAACATGGGTTGGTGTGATTAAAACGTTGACAGAGGGGGAATTAATCACGACCGGTGATACACTATTCCTGAATAGGGCAGTGACACGACGTAGTATTATTGTGTATAACTCTATGGTGGAGCCAGTAACTGGGTTAGCTGCAAGGGGCACTGGAGGGAGAAAGGAAGATCGTCTTATTGAAGCCAATGCTATTAGACTGGATTTCTTAAGCCTGTAACGCGCGATTTTTGTTGCTGGAGAAAACAACGTTCTTTTAAGATAGAAATCCGCTCCCAAAGCACTGTCTTGACTAGAAGTGCCGTTTTTTTCGTTACATTTTAATCTAGTGCACCTTGTAGCTATTACCTCCAACTGGTGTCTCGTAGCCAAAATGACGTCACATGGCGCTGAACATGACGATATGCAAATGAATGTCTAACCGACTTATAATGCGGATTCGAAACTTTAAGTTTAAGCGAGTTACCTCGCGTGTTCTGACTTGATGAGTAGAGCTCAAAAAGGGAGTTGTCTAACTTGGGGAGGAAACATTGGAGTACTTTAACATGTAATTCACACTCCCTCTCTGTCTACGCCAATTGAGCGATGGAAGGTTTAACAATCGAAGTCTCTGATCGTAACTAACACATCAAGGTTCGTAATTTTTTACTGCTTATGCATGTAATACATAAAGCAGTTATTGAAATACTGTCGGGGAGAAAAAGGGGCTTGCGTCGTGAGCTATTGTTAAATGACGTTTCGTCCCACTCCAGTCGTTTATTTGAACAGGTCATCCTTATCATCTTTACCGTATGGCCGGAAGTGACTGAAATATTAGTCGATTTTTCATGATTTCGATTAGAAGACGTGCAAGCAAAATGTAGGCGTTGTTATTGAACAGTTTGTAGCTAAATCGTTTGCATATGAAGGGTTGTATACGTCCTTGACTAAAAATGTTTGCCAATTATGTTTCTGCATGAAAAAAAAGCTGAACCGGAAATGGCCCAGTTTATTTCAGCTGTTTATTTATGAAATTCTTGTTTTTAGCGAATCTGCGTTGAACATTCTCCAGTGTACGAGAATCTCTAATGTACACAGGATCCCAAAAAGGGATGCCGTATACGAAAATAGGACGGATTAAAGATTTGAATAATGTTAGGAGGACTAATTAATTGCTCACGCAGGAGAGGCGATCGTACGCTAAATCAAAAACGCGATAGCTGTTGCTTTATTAGTAACCATTTCAACGTTCCGAGTAAGTGAACGAGCTATCAATGACTATTCACCCAAGTCTCGCGCATACATCTTACTGTCGTAATAAGTTGTTCTTCTAGAATGTAAGGACAATGAGAATTACTGTTACCATAGATTAGAAAGTTAACTAGATGTACCGTCTCACCTCTTCCCATCCTACGCGGACCTCTGGCGGTAGTTGCGGCTACTAATACCTTTGCTAATGCTTTTGCCTTCGAAGCAGCACGGAAGCAAAGCATTAGCAGAGGTATTAGTAGCCGCAACTTCCGCTAGAGGTCCGCGTAGGATGGGAAGAGGTGAGACGGTACATCTAGTTAACTTTCTAATCTATGCTGTTACCGATCTGCATTACAGTTACGTTGTTAATATTAATAGGCAGTTGCCATTTTTGGCACCAATTTTCAGCAGAATTGATAGCTTTCTGGAAGTTGTTCCGGTTTGCCTGAGCAGTGAGTATCAACAACAGCAGCCATCTTGGAATCGTCAGCAAACTTACATTGCTGGACTCCCGGGCAGCAACAAAGGTCTGCAATCAATACGGAAAACAAAACCGGAGCCAAGACAGAACCTTGTGATAACTGGTTGAAAAAAAAATGCATTACGAGACTGGGTTTGCAATATGGCCGCCGAAAGTGCCGCTGATGCGAATGATTTGTCGAGTTGCCACATTTTGTCAGCCGAGGGCGACACCCTCCCAGGGCTGTAGCCAGGAAATATTTTATTATCCAGCACCAAAATTAAAATGAAGCGCTGTCTCCACCCCGCTTCTTCCCCACAAACAGAACATCCCATTCCCCAATGAATTTTATTTTCTAGGTCTCTGTGCTTCTTGACTATGTGGCCGAAGATGACGTTTTATGGCAATTCGAATTGTTTTTTTTTTAGTAATACGCACCGTTAAGAAAAGTAATGCATTTTTTTTTGCATAACTAGTGGGTATTCGTTTATCTTTGTTGTATATCCGTTGATAAATGTTACGCCGCTGACATATGTCTTTACGTCATATGTCTTCCTTTGTTTTGATGGACGTCCTCGAATAGCCACTGTATAGTTAGTGTGCTTAAAAACACATTATTCTCATTTGACCGCAGTAATCAACACTTTTCCTTGCTAACAATTACAAGCAAGTGTGTGTGTGTGGGGGGGGGGGGGTATGTCAGGCACGAAATTTTCTTGAAGTTTATGATTAACTGATTGACACATGTGATCAACTTATTCCAAACTGTAAGCTTTATTTTTAAAAAGAGGCTATTTCTACTTAGCTTACCAACGAAATTATTATCTTCTCAGGTCGCGTAACCAGGCTCTCCCGTCCCGTTAATGGCAGCTTTCAATTTTCAACAACCATGTTTTTCATCAACTTCTGAACTCTAAGGTTTTTCTTTGTTTGGTAAAGCATGATGTTTCATTTGAAACCTTGACTCGAGTTTGTAAACGAAACTCAATATTGTTGTCCACTACAATGTACAAATACCACGTCGCTCTTCGCGCTTCTCGGCCTGAAGTAAACACCCGCACAACACCCGCACGTGAGGGAGATGCGGGGGACGGCCCTGCACCCTCCGTACAAATTGCCAACGAACGTGTTGTTTTTTGATTTTTTTTGCAAACGCAGAGAAATATCTTAACTGTGGCTGAGTGATATTTAAAAAAACTATTTAAAAATAGGTAATTATATAGAACAGCGCCTTTTCAAGCTATCGACATAATTCAACTACCTTTCGATTCCTTTCGTCGTTGTAGTTCAAAAAATCATAACGAAAACTTGCGCAAACGACTTTTTCTTTTATAAAATAAATTTTAAAACACGTTAAAATGCTATTGACAACCGTGGTTAGGCCGCCATAACGCGCGACGATGGGAGCGCAACAACAAAACCTGATTTCGAGAAGAACATTAGTAAACGGAAATTATATCCTTTGGTAGAGACAATTTTTTTCCAGTATGAAATGCCGTCCGCAGAGGCGCGCTTCGCGCGCACTATTATATACATCGAGAATTTGTCTAATCAAAAATAGTATGACGCAAGCATTTGTGAAACAAGGAACAAATTACGACACTTGGTTGTTTCACAAATGCTTGCGTCATACTATTTCTGATTACACAAATTCTCGATGTATATAATAGTGCGCGCGAAGCGCGCCCCTGCGGACGATGTTTCACACTGTAAAGAAATAATGCTATAGAAATAGAACGACAGTTCGCATCCATCACAAACACTGCCTACTCTACACACTGCCTACTTGTGTAGAGTGGCAGTGTCACAAATCATCGCTTCAGCCATGCCGACGCAAATGAACAAGATAATTTCCGTTTACTAATGTTCTGGTCGAAATCAGGTTTTCTTGTTGCGCTCCAACGTCGCGCGTTATAGCGGCGTAACCACGGTTGTCAATAGCGTTTTAACGTGTTTTAAAACTAATTTTATAAAAGAAAAAAAGCGTTTGCGCAAGTTTTCGTTATGATTTTCTGAACTACAACGACGAAAGGAATCGATAGGTAGTTGAATTATGTCGATAGCTTGAAAAGGCGTTGTTCTATATAATTACCTAAAAATACTTTTAAGATAATAAAAATTTGCAACCAAAAACTATTTAAAAATTTAAATTATTGTTTCGAAAACCGCCACTAGCTGCTAATAGATGTCGAGTCGCTCCGTACAAAGATGCAGACCTCGACGAAATGAACCAGACGTGGCGACCATTTTATCTACCCCCTTAATATCGTTGTAGAGCGGGTCAGTTAGTTTACTGGTCGTAGGTAAACCACTTGCTTTACTACAAGAATTTGCCATGAGGATTGCGTACCCTCCAAGATGACTGCATTTGTCGATCCGAAAGCATCGAAGCATCCAATTTGCTAATCCGCCAACAACACCTACAGAATCACATTTTGTTGTTTAGTCTATGATTTAAACAAACCTTATCAAAACTTAGCTTTGTATTCTCATCGCTAGAATTTAACAGCGATGGCGAAAATGTCGTTACCAAGGTAACAACGTGGATTTGCTGTCTACGGCTTTGGTTGGGTATATATTTGCAGTTGTATGAACGGCGACAATGTGATAAAGAATTCAGCCTAACTAAACAATTTTCTAATTTGTGTCGAACTCAGATTATTGACTGTTTTCGTTGCGAACCGGCAGAGACAAAAGCGTGACTACATCGGAATTTCATATGGTTTTCAGCACCTATGTGCAAGAATGCAAAGAATTTGTTGCTAAACGCACACTATGTTTGCGGAACTCTAGTGTTCTGGTAGAAGGTAATTCTAGTTTACACGTTGAAGTTCTAGTTTACACGTTGACTATGCTATCTAAACCTAACCTATGGTTCGTTGACGTATTTACATAACAATGTCCGTCCTAGGATAGGTAACACCATAGGAGTTGAGTTGTGTTTGGGTGGATAAGCAACTTGACTAAACCGGAAGTTTAAGAGCGCGGCATCAAAGGACGTACCGCCACACCAGTCGGCACGCGCGGCCGTGTGATCGGAAATTTACACCCAACGCACTAGGTTTAATCCCTCTAAACCATCTTTCAACATGGCGGAGAAAGCAGACGACGCCTAGTATAACGCGGTACTAAACTGGTATAACGGTACTAAAATAGATTTAGTAATTTTTTCAATTTTTCTGCTGCTACATTTTAACTTGGTTTAACTTACTGTTGTCACAAGAAGATGACTCATTCTACACCGGTTTTCTTGCAAATATCAAGCATTCATAAGTTCCCCGTCTCGTGTGTTACAAAAATACGATATTTACTTCCCTAACAATGGGTATTAAGGTTTCGTTCGACTGTCAAACTTTGTTACAAAACACAATGGCACCTAAGCCTGGCAATATAACAATTTCTTATCTTAACATTTGATACATCATAAACAACGTAGTACAGGGCGTATTTCACAGAAAATTCCATCCGCGTCTACTGGCGGAACAACCGCGAATACCTCATGGCGGCTTGGTCAGGCGGAAGTAGCAGACGCGCTCTGTATTCTGGGATACATTCGCGAGTCACGCTTGCCATCGAAGACTACGCACCAGGGGGATGGATCTTTCAGCTTTACTTGTCCGCGTCGGATTTCCAAGATGGCGACCCCATTGAGAAAAAGGCGTGTATCGATTTCGTTGTATTGCGTGCGTTAGTTTCAATATAACGGGTCAGCAAACCACGACTTGATTAAACTAAAGTCGCGGTATTGCAACCTGACATTTTTAGCTTGGTAAAATTTGAAACGGCCGAAATATACTTCCTAATAATTCGTCGAAATACACTTCTTGAGCTGTTAGAAAAATAAAAGCAGACGATGCAACAAGCATAAAAACGAAGGCAGACGACACAGAACAAGAATTTAATTGCTTGTTATAACCTAAAGCGAAGAATAACTTCACTATCAGTAACGTAACCATTTTTTTTTTTCGGGGGGTGGGGGGGAGGGCTCAAATTTTACGCCTCGCTTTGCACTCCCTGCTAGAAAAAGTTTGACTACCTTACTTTTAATGTATATTTATTCTCGCTTCAGGGACTGGTCATTATTTATGACCCGGGGGGGGGGGGGGGGGGAAGAGGAAATGATAATGTGACCACCAAATTTTCGATGACCTCTCCTTTTCAAGACCCTGATAAAATCTCGACCCCCCCCTCCCAATCAAGGTCCAAAAATAATGTAAACCCCACCACCACTTTTCGTATACCGACTGCGACTGTCTGCAGATTAGTGCTGTATCCAAATAAGTAAATTGCTCTCCACTCCCCAGTTATCGTTAGTTGTAAGGAAACGTGTCTCGTTTTTACGAAAAGACATGTTGGGTTAAACATGGTCTATAAAATGATCCTTACACCCATCTTGTCGACCACATCTTGTCTTGTGTGTCGGGCCCACATCCGTACGTCAGCACCCACGTCAGCACCTGAAAGTCAGAAAAAGCCAGGTGTCAAGGCTTTTCTAAGAAGTTCTTTGTAAAAACTATACTTGCAGTAATGGTACTAATAGCTTCAAAACCTTGTAAACACTAACATGATGGTGGGGGTGAAGCGTTTTTACAAATTTTGACTGCTGAAATTAAGTACCATTTTTGAGGTCCAAAAATGACTTTTTCTTCCAGCTGGTCAGTGTGTTTTTGACCCCCCCCCCCCACCATGATGGGACCTGAACAATGTATGACACCCCCCCCCCCCGCCTCGAGAGGGTCCAAAACCTTAATGATCCCTACCGGCCATAAATAATGGCCGGTCCCATATGTCATGTATGGCCTCATCAAAACTTTGAAGAAAATAGCAAATAACCATTCTCCACGATGTTTATTCCCACTCGGCTCGTTTTATTAGTTTTTTGGCTTGTGGGGGAGGGGGCTGCCCCCTATCATCCCGCCCCCTCCCTTTGCTCTACTGTTCGACTTAGCATTTGCTGTTGCAAAATGAAATAATCCAACTTGATTTTATTTCATTTTTAGTATGTAGAGCAATAAAACACACCACAATGAACCATAATGTTTCCAATTTGCCAAACTTTGTTTCAAGTTCCATGTAGTTCAGTTATTTCGTAAACATAAATAAATTCGTACTTCATCTTTTAGTAACTCAGCTTTGACACTAACTAACACGTAAAAGCGACGACAGGGTCCCAATCTGCTGGTGGCGGCATAAGTTGCGTTTGATTTGACTGTTGGTGGCGCACACCTCTACTCCGAACGAAATCTTTCTCAAATCAACGGTGGCGCCAACCTAGCTCCTGGCGGCGGTGATTACGCACGGACAGGATTTGAAGCGAATGTTCCCTCTCTGGTGTAACAATATAATATATCTAACTCTATGCTACGCACTTCGGCTATGCATTTGAGCTGGGAGTTGCTTATCCATCCCAACACAACTCAACTCCTATGGTACACTGTGTGGGCCAACGAAAAGTGGTCGGCACAATATTATATTTCTATCATGTATAATTATAATAACCACGGTACATACATTTTAAGCAATGAGCATGGAAATTACCAAAATCAGGGCTTTCGAAAGTATCGCTCTACGTTTGTCGAAAAGGCCCTCTATAAATAGGACAGGAAGCCAAGTGGGCTCGGTAAGTGTTAAATAAACACGGATGCAAACCTATTTACGTTGCCTTTTGGACTTAGAGGCGCCTTTTCACCTTTTCAAAGAAAATGGCGGTAAAGTAAAAAAAAAGAGCAGCACTTCGCAGCAGCGCTGCGAATTTCATAACTAAAATGAGATCACGTGACCCACATGAGCTTGTTGGATGACGAAGAGTCTGGAACGTGGATGATGTGTTTAGAATATGGGCAATGCTATCGAAATGATGAACCAGCACCTTTAAATGTCAGAATACCCGAGTTAGTCAGGTCGTGTGAATACGGCTTAGTGGAAGGTCTCTGTTCTATGGATTCAAAGGTCGTCGGTTTAATTCCTCTGACATTTAAAGTGGCACTATCAACGATTGAAAGTCTGCGTAGTCTGGCAACATCTAGCACTTGCTCGCATCAAGCGAAGTAATGCACAACACCATTTCTTTTAACGAAACAAGCAAGCATGAGCCTCCTTTATCAGAGTGAAAATTTGGTACGTCCTCATGCACCTGGGAGCAAGCTGTAAAGGTTACCAATATCGCTGCTTCTGGATGGCGCCACGGTATTTTCGTGCAATTTTCAATCGGTAATAGTGTCACTTTAAGTCCAAAAGGCAACGTAAATAGGTTTGCATCTATGTTTATATTATAGCAATAGTTTATGTAACTATATTTACTCCCGTTTTATTTGGAGGTGTGTGAACACCATAATAACACGGAAATGCCGCACAGTGGCAAGCAGTAGAAATCCATATTCTTCGGATTTTTAGTTACTTCCTTTAAAATACAACGTACGACGCTCTGAAACGAGTTTGTGTGTAATCTTTCAGGCAAAATATAAATTCATATTGTATGCGAAGTGGTTGTATTTTGGTCTTGCAAAATATCCTGCGGTGTGGATGGCTCTTTCATCTTTTCTGGATCGCGCCGGTGCATCCAAGATGGCGGCCACACTGAGACAAAAGGCAACCGCACGCAGTCGCAGGCGATGCGCTAACCGATTCGCGTGACTGGCTGCGGCCGAACGTTCAGAAATCGGCGTGTGTTGTTGTAATGGCGCGTGTGATGATTTCATTATAAGAAAGGAGCTGAATGAATTTCCTTTTGCGAATGTTAATGTTTTTATCTGGGTTTACAAACTTTATGCCTGTCCTTACGCCCCTGTTGCAAAACAAACGACCACCTTGCTTTTATTGTATACAGGGTGGTCCCAAAAGTACTGAAATAAAGAGGTGGGCGTGGAAAGTGTATAAATTGTATGGGCCTTGTATGATGAGTTGGCATGGAAGTACACGTTAGGCCAAAGGTTTTGACTGAAACGAAGGTCAGTCTACTATGGAAGAGTAATAAAAACCTCAACGTACTGAAAAGGAACTAAAAAGAATGGTAGGCCTAGCAAGTGTAGGCCTACACTTAATTCTATTCTAATAACGAAATTCATAGTGAAAGGACAAGATAATTCTAACAAAAATGTTGATTAGGCCACTTTCTGCCCTTTAAACATTCAGGTCTGTTTGACCGATGTGGAGCATCCAGTATGGGTGTGTACTCCGGTCTGGAGAGCACATGTTGTGGCGAATTAAATGAGATGACCTATATATATATATATATGCCTGACCTGACCCCGCCTGATTTTTTCTTGAGGACCAACTACTCTCTGCAGCACAGCAACGTCGTGGGAAGATACATAAGCTATAGAGAGCGCATTGTTGAGGTGGGTCATTTAGTGACCGCCTGGGAATCTGGCTGTTGCAGACATAGGGCCTTAGGGCTTCGGGCAGATGACCAGGAGTGGTTAACGCTCGTTAAACCCTTTTTTTCAGTAACATCAGACACGATAGCGCAAGTTTGGCGAAACTCTGACGAAAGGCTGAAGCCTTGTGTAGCAGCTGGGGAGCGACACTTCGTAAGCGTGGTGTTGAACGAGTAGCCTAGTATTTTTTTTGTAGGGGAAAGCAAAAACGTTTTACGCCCGCCACTTCCTTTCTTTGCATGAGTTTCACATGATTTTCAAAGCTCATCTCATTTAATTCGATACAAAATGTGCTGTCCAGACCGGAGTTCACAGCCACCGGCTGATACACGACGGTCTCCGAATGTTGATGTGCAGAAAATTGCCTAAAAACATTTGCGGTAGAATTCATTTGTCCTTTCGCTATGATTTCGTTATTGGAATAGACCTAAGTGTAGGCCTACTCTTTCTGGGCCTACCATTCTTTTTAGTACAACTTTGGGGTCTTTGTTACTCTTCCTTTGTCGGACTGAACTTCGTTTCAGTCAAAACCTTTGGCCTAACGTGTACTTCCATGCCAACTCATCATACTTAATAAGCCTATACACTTTATAAGCCACACGTTATAGGCCTCACACTTTATATAGCTTGTATACTTTCTAGGCCTATACCTCTTTTTTTTAGTCCTTTTTCGACCACCCAGCTGTATTCATTTTTTTTGCTTTACGTAATGTATGTAGAGGAGTATTTGTTGTGGGCTCACCTCTGTGTCTCTATACCCCCCATATACGTACTTCTTTGCCACTAGGTGAGTGTATAATTAGATTATGCTTATGTACGCTAATACTAAAGGGGTAGCCTCTGACATAATATGGGCGCTCTGTCACATGTCAGACACTGCCCCCAATCTTCAGTCGTAACCTTTAGTCTGTGTCTTCCATTAGTGGCCTACAGACGCTTAGACAAAACATAAGCCCAATTCGTTTCAGCATATGGCCTCATCAAAACAAATTTTTGAAGAAAATGGCGTATAAACATTTTCCAGGATTTTATTCCCACTCGGTTCGATTTGTTTAATTTGTTTGGGGGAGGGGGTGATTGCTCCCCCGATGTTATTTACGTCATCTGTTGCAGTTTGAAATAATCCGTGTGTTTTTTTTATTAGCAGAGCGGAGCGAGCGTACTGTAGCCTACAACGTACACCAAATGCAAAATCTTAGTTGGTTGGTTTGTCGGTTGGTTGCACGTTTGTAGTCTGGGTGGAGCCTAAACGAAAGGTCGGGTTGGAATGAACTTTGGTACATCACTTGATACCCCCAAAAGTATTGCTGAGCTAGAAATAGTCCAATTATTACAGAAGAAATTGCTAATTTTGAATTTACTTCTTGACACTCACCATTGTAAATTTGGATTCCTGAAAAGTTAATTGTACAGATGTTAGCAACAAAATCGCGCGTATCGTGCTAAAAGCGTGAAATTTGGTACGCAAGTTATTCTTAGAAGTACAATTCGAACCAGCCATGAAACATCCCCAATGACCCCCTAGTGCTCCCTAGGCCCCCCCCCCTTTTTTTTTTTTATCAGCACCCCCTTCCCCTGAGACTTGACCAACAAATTCTGGCAGATTGAGCTGAAAGCATGAAATTTGGTAAACAAGTTATTCTTAGCAGCATAAATCGAATCAGCCAAGGAACCCTGGTGAAACTCTCCCTCCCCAAGGGCCCCGAGCAGACTCCCATACCCCCCTCCCCTGAAGCTTGACCAACAAATGTTTGCAGATCAAGCTAAAATCATGATATTTCGTACACAAGTCATTGTTAGCAGTACAATTCGAACAACCATGGAATCCTCATGAAAAGCCCCCTCCCCTAAAGGCCCACAGTACCCCCTCCCTCAGTTTTGATCAACAAATTCTTTCAGATCGAGCTAAACGTAAAATTTTGTATAGAAGTCATTCTTAGCAGCCAAGGAACGCCCCGTGAAATACCCCCAATGGCCCCCAGTGCTTCCCTGTGCCCCCCCTCCCTAAGGCTTGAGCAACAAATTCTTGCAGGTCAAGCTAAAAGCGTAAAGTTTCGCACACAAGTCATTGTTAGCAGTACAAATCGAACCAGCCACGAAATACGCCCCAAGGGCCCACAACAACAAATTCGTGCAGATCGAGCTAAAAGCATGAAATTTCGTACACGAGTCACTGTTTATTTACTTTGATTTGTTCAGTACAAAAAAAAAAAAAACCCGTTCCTTTCATTAATTGTGCGAAACGATCTGCTTATGGCGCCTGTTCACCATTTCGATAGCGTTGCCCATATTCTAAACGCAGCATCCACGTTCCAGATTCTCCGTCATCCAATAGGCTGACGTGGGTCACGTGATCTCGTTTTATTTATGAAAAGCGCAGCAATGCTGTTGCGAATAGTGTTGTTCCATTTTTTATTTACCGCTACTTTCTTTATATTGCTCGAAGATTCTACGATGCTGCATCTAGGAGTTGAAAAGGTGAAAAGGCGCCTTTAAATAACAAATTACTACAACAGTTCGCGAGTTGTATTCACCGGCCATCTACTAAAAACTCAAGTATGACGGATCTGCACTCACTCGTTGGCATCAATGAGCGTGTGAGTCTAGCACGCGGTATCAAGGGCGGATCCAGAATGAAGTCTTGGAGGGGGCCGCAAGGTGATTTTTCTGCGTTTTCATGTATTTTTGGCTAATTTAACAGCGTGTTTTCAATAATTCTGGTCTTTTTTCCGAATTTATTTGCCTTGGAGGGGGCCGCAGCCCCCTCGGCCCCTCTTTTGGATCCGCCCTTGCGCGGTATGGATGCCAGAGTTCACACAATGCCAGAAAATTTATCCCTTTAAAGATACATACGTCCCAACGTCATTTTTCTCTTTCCTCCACATCAAGTACGGCCCCAAAGGTCTTTTTACCTCCTATTAGTAAATCCATTGCAGGGGTGCTGCCGGATGTACCTGCTTTTTTCAAATGTTTTCACATTCTCACTTTTCATGTTTTTCACATTTTTACACACCTACTTTTCATTTTTTCACATTTTTCACACACCTATTTTCATTTTTTCACATTTTTCACACACCTACTTTTCTTTTTTTCACACACCTACTTTTCATTTTTTCACATTTTTCACACACCTTTTCATTTTTTCACATTTTTCACACATCTACTTTTCATGTTTTTCACATTTTTCACACACCTACTTTTCATGTTTTTCACATTTTTCACACACCTACTTTTCATTTTTTCACATTTTTCACATACTTGCTTTTTATTTTTCACACTTTTCACGTACCTACTTTCATTTTCGTATCCACATTTCTCTTTTTGTTCATATACCATCAGTTTCACATTTCTTTAATAAAAAATGTTATTTTCCAGTAACCATTGTAATTTCTCTGCAATTTCACTGAAGAGAGCGACAGCGACTTGATAGCGCCTCCGCCCGTAAACCAACCAATTTTCTTTAGCGTGCACCAGGGCCGGGTTTAATCTCTTGCCGCCTGTAGGCCCAACCATAATACCGCTCTTCAATGCCCCCAACAGTTCCATTACTCAGATTTTTACGGAATGTTTAACTCCCCCCCCCCCCCCCCCCCCTATCAAACACCTTTCTTTATTTCTATGTTCGTTTGCGATCCATAAAAATCTGGTAGGGTAAAAATAAAGTATGCTACGTTACTAAGCAAAGTAATTAAAAGTAACGTATTTCCGTTGCCCTTCATCAACTGAATTTACGAAATTTTAGGGATTTACTTAGGGCCTTGTCGCTTTCTTCCCTTGTTTCCCCCTGTTTTTTTGTTTTTTTGTAATGAGCGCCGCTTAGTTTCACTCGGTAATGGCTGTTCATTTTATTTCGCTACTAGAATAGTACTACAGTAGTAAAAAATGGTACGAAAATGCCGTTGCTGCATCGGTTCGGTGTTATGTTCTTCCGGGCTGAGTGAAATGCTTTTTTTTTGGGGGGGGGGGGCGACCTAGTCACGTACCGTATAGCAACGATCCTGCGCTCAATCAGTACTGATACGACATTGATTTGATTGAGAAAAAGTATTGAATTGTTATACCCTGAATACCTGGTAGATATTTTAAGAAAAGTGAGCCGTTGTCAACCGCAAAATCGGTCTGCATGGTACTGTACCGTTACTATTGTGGAAAGCATTATTGATATGTATTACACATAATAGCGAAAACTTATTTATAGCCTCATCCTTGACAGGATGCGATATTTCGTAACGTTTTTAGTCTGATCTGCGGTTAGCTTAATTCTAACAATGGATGGCGCCAGCATTTAGTTAATAAATTTTCACGAAAAGGCGAAGCGCCCGCCAAACTCGCACCATCTTTTCTCAACTAAAATTATGTTTAAGCCGTCATGCCGCCCTTAAAAAAGTGCAGCTATGGGCCCGGGCCTCTCGGACTTAGTTATAAATCCGGCCCTGGTGTGCACTGACCGCAGGCATGCCAACGTAATTCCGCACTCAAAATTTGGGCGGATAATTTGATTGTGTTTTACTTTGTTTGTGCGTTTTGCTTTTTTTTTCACATCAACACTCGTGTTTTTCATTTTTTTCAAATTTTTCACATATAATGTTTTACCATTGGCAAATTTTCACATTTTTTTTCACACCGGCAGCATCCCTGCATTGCTAAAAATCCGTTTTAAAATGTGGCGTTTAGTCAGAAGCGTCGTCGTGCCATGGGGCATGGGGAGCACGTGCCCCCCCCCCCCCCCCAACCCTTATCCCAATTTCCCAAAAATAAAGACGATTTTAGCTTGTGTGCGGCCGGCCAACCGCCTGGCGCCAGCCCTCCCTTTTAAGGGCACGTTTACGCAACCACTCGCTTTTGCATTCTCGCAGCTAGAAGCTAGAAATCGCCTCAAATTCCAACATGGCGGCGGTTTTATGTCTGCCGCCTCGCAACGAAAACAGCAAATAACGTGAGTTCAGAAGCATTTGGAAAATTGTTTCGTCATGAGGAATTCTTTATAGTATTGGCACGGATTATAAGACTACAAGTATTTATTCAAACGATGTCGGGTTTAGCTAATCCATTTAGCGTTGTTACCATGGCAATGTCACCTTTGCCATCGCGATTGAGTTCTAGCTGCGAGAATGCAAAGGTGAGTCGCTGCATAAACGCGCCCTAAAAGTGTCAATTTGGGTCTTCCAGCTGTCTCAAACTCATTAAATTGTTGATAGCGCTCCCCCACCCCCTAGCTGGAAATGGTCCTGCCGCCTCCCCCTCCCCCCAATTTTGTGAGTGTACATCACCGCTGGCGTCTAGGAGAGTTTCTGTTATATGTTGAGAATTAACAGCATCTTGCTAATATACACCTTGCAATAACCGTGACTTTTCATCTGCTGTGCATGTACTCAGGGTTGTTTGATTTAAATCAACCCGATTCAAATCACTGATTTAAATCACTTAAATTAAAAAAAAAAAAAATCATTGATTTAAATCATTTTGCCTGTTTTAGACATTTATTCAATTTTTTGTATTGAAAATTACTTCATTGTATTACAAAATGACTGCAATGTTGCTGGAGTGCACAAAAGCAAAATCCTTCATAGGTTCATTTTCTATGTTGGGGGTATTAGCCTAAGCCTAACCATTTAGCAAGTATTCAGAGACTATAAGAACATTTTGTTTGTTTGTTTGTTTATTTAGTCTCTTAACCTGTGCACGGGATTTCCCAATCCAGGAACTAAAGTGAAACTGTTCAGGTAGCTTAGGAAAGTCATTGTGGGACTGGTTGACAAAAGAAAGAGTGGGTTAAGCCTGCAGCGAGCCGCAAAAAAGACCCCCCTACTTATTATTAAATGGAAATATAGTAATCGAGCCAGAAGATAATGAAAACATAATTGTCACCCAACTTTGGTTAACCAATAACCAAGGTTTTGAAATAAATATTGTTTTTTAACGATTTTTACCCCTCCAATTCAAAGTTCAAACGTTGTATACGAAAAAACTTTTTTTTGAAAAATCCAATTTAAATTTAAAAAATCGATATAAATAAAAGAAATCTGATTTAAATTAAATAAATCCGATTTTTTTGATTTAAAAAAAAAATCATGATTTTTTCCCAACCGTGCATGTACTAATTTTTAATCGTTTGCTAATAATAATACGGGCGGGTTTACGCAACAACTCGCTTTTGCATTCTCGCAGCGAGAATTTAATCACAATGGCAAAGTTGTCGTTGTCATGGTAACAACGCTATCTGGATTAGCTAAATCCGACGTCGTTGGAGTAAATGCTTTAAGTCTTATAATCCGTGACAATATGATAAAGAATTCCTCCTGACGAAATTTACACAGTCCCTTCTGAACTCGCATTATTAAGTGTTTTCATTGCGAGTCGCAGTAGCTAAAACCGCCGCCATGTTGGAATTTCAGATTATTTCTAGCTTCTAGCTGCGAGAATGCAAAGGCGAGTCATTGCGTAAATCTGCCCTACCACGAGAAACAAAATCTAAAAGACTAATGCGATAAAAATTGCAATCATTTATGCCAATAGATCGCCGAAGAAAAATTATAAGATACTAGCCTAAAAAATTGTAAAATGTGATGTTCAAATACAAAAATTTTAACATGTCGTTTTAACATGAAAACTTTAATTTGACGGACGTGTATGAATTTATTAGCTTGTGGTAAAACCGGAAACCGGAAATTATGATCCTCTATCTATCTTGTATCTATATAATTACTCAAGAAGGGCCGAAGTGACTGGGAGGGGGGGGGGGGGAAGAGCTCCCCCCCCCAACCATCCAAGGAACATTTACAGTTGGCAAATTCGAGTTGTCGAGTTGGCAAATTCGGATACATTTTTCCTGCAAATTCCCGTTTCCACGAATGCTGGTTAATTATCATTATTCGGTCAGTTTGAAAGTCGAGTTTAAAATACATTTTTTTCCATAAGTTTTCGCAACACTTCTGTGTAGCGTGGGAGTAACTGAAACGCTGCCCCTGATCATTCTGGTTGCTTCTCTGCAGCTCTCCTCATATCCACATGGGGGGAAAAGAAGCTCCGCGAAAATTTGCGTAGTTGACGAAATTTACTTGGCCGTTTTGTTTGCTATGTCACCACCATGACTTAAAAGTATCATAGATAATGCAGAAAAACAAAAAAAGGCACAAAACTGTATCCCACCGAGTTTGAAGTCATTAACTATTAACTTCGCGAAAATCGTACACGGTTGGCAACACTAAAAATCAGTTGGCTATTTTACTTCTTCTGTTAGACAGTGCCGCTCATAAGGGGTTTCAGTGGAGTAACTCGTAACTGGTATTTTAGGAGGGTAGAAAATTACTGATATATTAATATACCAAAACGCAACATCACTGCCAGGATTTAAAACGTTTCTTAGGTAAAACAGAAACATCAACAAACTCTGCATAAAACAAACCCTGCGTAAGGACTTCTGTCAAGTTATCGCCGTCTGAAGTTGTGATATCGAATAAATTCTCAAAATGCAGATAATGCAGAATTGCTTATTTGATTTACTAGTTCGTCTTCCAGCCCATCAGTACCTTGGATTTAGTTAAAACAGAAAGAGAACTAAAGCCGTATTTCATGAAAACTGATGGGTACAGTTGGCAAAATCAGAAACCGAGTTGGAAAAATTGAATCAGCTGTTTGATTTTCTGTTGTCCTTTTTCTGTTAACCTATCGCCACTAATTTAGAATTAGTATTAATGCAGAAACAGCTACATTTTCCAAATCAAGCTTGTTAAAAATTTAAAACAATTTCGAATTGCAAAGGTCCAACATTTCACGATAAGAGTTCATAAGATATTAAAGGACAAAAGCGACCCAAAGGCCACGAAATGAGGGCAAAAGTTACCCTAAGAGACCGATAATTATTTATCGCCGGGGATGCCAGAGGAAAGGGGGAGTCATGAAGTTTTGAACCATCTCAAGGGTGGGGGGGGGGGCATAAATTGTTCAGATCCCGTCAAAAGGGGGGTGGTCAAAACACACTGACCATCTGGAAGAAAAAAATCATTTTTGGACCTCAAAAATGGCACTTTCAGCAGTCAAAATTTCCGAAAACGGCTCAGCGTCCCCCAGATCCCCCATGCTACGAGCGTTTACTGGGTTTTAAGCTATTAGTACCATTACTCGCAAGTATAGTTTTAATTCAGTATAGCATCGAAGTGGAAGCTTTTCTCCAATAATACCTCAAGTTGTTTTCGACAAAATTGAGGTAAAAGTTTCGCCATTTCTTTCGTCTTTCGACGCTCTAATATTTTAAAATTGGAGAATGTTTTTGTTTTAAAACGTGAAAGTTTATTTTACAACAATACCCCTCTAGGCCTTGTTGATTGGAATAAAACTGAGAGAAAAGATTTCACTATATTTCACCCTTCGATAGCCCATTTAAAAAAAATTTTTCTTCATCCCTGACCCCTCCCCTGCTACCCATGCTTGCACACAGGAGTCATCGTCATTCATTTTAGCGTAAAGGTCCAAAATGTACAATTAAGCCAACCCCCCAATTGTCAATGGCCAGCTGGCCTGTTTATATAATTTTAAACCGAACTCGGTTTAATTTAATTTGGAAAAAAAAATATCTAAAAAAAAACGTGATAGGTCACAATAAAATTTTTACAAAACCTGCCATTCTAAAGAATGAATTAAAAAAATCACCAAAATTTGCTTGACAATATGTTGCTTCAGTGTTCACTGGAGGCCAGAAACAAGCACTAAAATAGCGTAAAATCCTTCAGCTTCCGGGGCCCGCACTACTGTCAATTTTTTAACCAGCTGGCAAAATCATAAGATGAGTTGGAAAAATGAGAGTCTCTTCTCCCCCCCCCCCCCCCCCAACCAAGTACCCTTCGCTACGGCCCTGCTCAAGAGAACAGCAGGCATCTACCAGCAACAGCCCCCGGCCACGCGTGTCTTGTTGGAGAGATTGCATTTCAGGACAGCATGCTTCTCGAAGGGGCAGTTTCGAGAGAGACTTGAGCCTTAAGTATTCCCGCCAACGTGAACAAGAAGACTACAATAGAAAGTGGGAATCATTAGCAGTGTTGGAAACAGTGCATTCAACACCACTAGTTATGTGTATATTTCGCTTAGGCTGGAGTATAGGCGAGGGTCAGTAACGGGGAAATGAAGTCATTGTGACAACCAATCCAAAGGCTGTAAAAAAATTTGTGACAGGGCGAGCTTGTTCATTCTTTTCGCGGCATCAGTGAAAAAGGGAGATCATGTTCATTCTTTACACGGTACCAGTGAAAATGGGTAAGCGGCTGGCATCGTGAAGGGTGATGTCGATTAGCAGTAAGAATCAATAACAAACGAAGTATTAGGACAGGTATTGTTCACGAAAAACTATGGGCAGCCAGCCTCTGGGACGCAACAGTAACAAACACCAATGCGACAACAAACGGCACAGTGCGATAACATGAATTTCTACTAGGCTCGCGATTAGCTAGTTTACCAATAATTAATTTGTGATCGGAGTTTACGAAGTGGAAAGCTGCAAAAGCCGTGCGTTTCTTTTCCTCGCCACAGTGCAGCAGCTGCAGACGTTTGCTAACTGCCTACGTCACGCAAACGTCAATAGCGCTAGACGACCAAAAGAAACAGCGCCCTGGCGGATTAGTACGTACACAGACAGCTATCAAATTACCGCCAAAAAAAAAAAATGGCTGCTGCCATCTCCGTGCGATTATCGTAATCGTTCAGGTCGCCGAAAAGTGTTATTGTGAAGGTTTTATTAGCAATCGAAATGAATTAATAGAATTTTATGGTTGTGTATTTATTATTTAAGCTACCTGCAGCTTTGTGGTTTCATTTAAATCCACCACAAGTATAAACACACGGCCGTAGTTTCTGTGGATGGTCAAATGTTTTGTCGATGGGCAGCAGCCATCTTGTTTCCGCAGTAGAGCCTATTTTGTCGTAGCATGACTCCATTTAGCACTGCACGAAACGACGAAAAGAGACGAGTCCGCTACACGTAGCACTGAAATTTGCAGCTAAATTGCAGGGAAAAGAAACAGCCATTTAGCATACTGCTATAATAGCTCTGCGAGGA
This sequence comes from Lithobius niger, assembly GCA_023313725.1. NCBI lineage: Eukaryota > Metazoa > Arthropoda > Chilopoda > Lithobiomorpha > Lithobiidae > Lithobius > Lithobius niger. Next base: position 29,566 of record JAHWFP010022560.1, on the reverse strand, counting down.
AAAGAAACACGGAAACGTAAAGGATTTATGCAATTTTGAGACACGCCTCTCTCTATTTTCGAACACCCTGCATGGAACAGCTTTTGCAACATTACACAGGTTAGGGAAAATGTAGTAAACCCGTTTCTCACGAGAGGAAAAAGAAAATAAAAGGAATGCCCTTGCACACAACCAAGGTCGAGTGGAACGATAGAAGTAGGAACACAACAGAGCCACGCAGGAAAGCCAACTTTCAGATGTGTATAAATGTAACACTCAGCACCAGTGCTTATGTGTTACTAAGTAAAGTTGTTAGAAAAAGAAAATAAAAATATATTTGCAAAGTTAGCTCAGTAACACTAAATTAGTAAAAAATAGGTATCTAATCACACTAAGCATAACTAAAAAGAAAAAAAAAATAATAGTGGTGTCTCTGGTCCAGGTGACGGGACCCAGGTTAGAAAGACTTCAGTCCCGCTGAATTCATTGAAAAATAGGCCTTGATCTTGTTAAAGTGAACCTAACCTCCTGTAGCGGCTATGGGACTTATTCTGGCCAATTCTGGACAATCTTTCGACCCCTACGATGATCGCAGGTTTCCCGGTTTAAATCCTAGGGTTGGATCCTCCTTTTCCCAGATATTTCTTCTTCTCAAAAACTCTGGTAGTGTTCAAAATTGAGCCGGTTCAGTCACACGAGCATTAATTTGCTTCGGCTGACTTAAGGCTCAAAGAAATTAATTAAAAAAATAATAACCTGTCTAGACCATGCGCAATGGCTGTTTGCCGTGACGTCACCACGAGTTAGCCAATGACGAACGAGAACAACGGCTGTTTGGCCGTCTGATTGGACTAGCCCAGACACGTGATATGCACGTCAGAGCAAACAGCCATTGCGCGTGGTATAACCTCGCCTAACGTAAGCTTATCAACTAAGCTAAGTTTGCCTCAAACTAAAGTTGTACAGCAGAGCTGCTGTCTCAGCAACGCGCCCAAGATGGCTGGAGGCCTAACGCCCAACGGGGACTAAAAGAGATACTGGGGGAAAAAAACATTTTTGCAGTGCGACAGTCTATTTTATGCGTAAAAAACAGACAAGAATCGTTGCAATACATAACAAACCCAATACAACTTCTCAAACAACTTCCCAATACAACTTCTCAAAGCAGTCACGCATGAACATTTTGTCGATCCGCAAAATGGCGGTCATTGTAGCAGTTTAGATAGAATCTACCCCAAAACAAAACGTGTTAAGGATTCCCGTCAAGCTTTTCGGCCGTGTGAAGTCGTGATATCGAACGCTATTTGGTTGGTTTTCGTTACATTTTGAGGAAAGCCGTCCCCTTTTTTCATGTGATTAGTACTGCAGACGCACGGATTCATGTAATGTTCAGTTTGGCATTGTTTCATAATAACAATGTTTAAAACAATGTAAAAACAATCAATTTGGTCGAGTGGAGCTCCCTAACCCCTGAACCACTTGACCAATTAGAAAGGTCCATATGAAAAGAGCACATTTACAGAGCAATACCTGTAAAATGAGCTAAGAACCAATTTATTCACCGCGTGGAATAATTTATTTTCGTGATACAAAAAAAAGCGTTACCAGTAGTTAGTAGTTAGGCAAATATCGACGTTATTCACGTCGTTTTTACGACAAGAAAACATTAAGCTGTGTCACTAACAGTGACTTTTATGTTGTCAGGCGACCAAAGTCTCACGATTAAACAAGTTTCAGCCTTTTCTGTCGCATACTGATTTATCCTTAGATGGCTAAAAACAGCCAAACTATACCTTTGCTGTAAAGACACGACGTGTCTAATGGTCGCCACGCTCATATAGGTCTATATATTTTATCTGGATGTTATCGTTTATTCTTGGCGAGCGACACACCAGCGACACACAACAGTCTTCGACGAAATGATGTAACACAGACGCAAACCGCGTGAAATATCACGCCCGTGAATGTTTGTTTCGTTAAGTGCCATATTTCAGGGCATAAATAAATACAGCCGAACACCTATTTACGCTGCCTTTTGGAGTTTTATGTCAGGCTGCCTGACCCAAAGTCCCACCGTCGGGTCAGCATGGCACCTCGGCCTTTGGTTTCAAGCGTCGCGGGTTCATTTGTCCGCTCTGGTAGTCTGATAGATAAGTCCAAACGGTAACGTAAATAGGTTTGCATCTGCATTTATTTAACCCTTATGAGCGGATTGGCTTTCCATCCTGTTTAACACTTCAGGGGAGGCATAAGTCAATTTTTTTCCGTCAGTTTTTCGACGTATAGTTCCTAGTACAACAGACGCCAGGCTTGACAGATAAAATTACCCAACAACGACAAAAAAAAAAAAAAATGATGTGAAACCTTACGCAAGCAGTGTGATAAGTGGGTCACAAACACACTCGCTGACAATTTTAATAGTCAAGTTTACATTCACGAAATTATGGTCGACCATAAAATTACGCAACGCACGAAGAGGAACATGAACTCTCCAACATTGCGAGCAGCCAGACAACAAGTGTGCGCCATCTCTTAATAATAATTTACATCTCATTTTGTTTCATTGTATAACATGTTTTCTAACGTGTCAATATTCAGTACAAATTTCAATTTGAAAAGGCATGATTTTTTAGAAATCATATTCCTTTGTTAGCTGAATCATAAGTTTTGAAAAACGAGGATGACTAAATAACCATGGGAATGGTCAAGTTTTGATAAATCCACACTACATCATGGCTTTTTGAATGAGTGCCCTTGCGTCCGGGTCTTTCAGCGACGAATTCCCATGGGGTTCCACCCACAGTGAGACTATTTCACTCTCACGCACAGGTTACATATACCACCGTTTTGGTACAGTTCGTACTCTTTTTCACCATGAATTCGTTTAGGTAAGTATCTCGCATTTGCACCTGTAGGCATGCCTGAAACTCTTTGAGAAATTACGGTTAAGTGTGAAAAAAAAAAAGGATGTTTTAATAATAATATAATAATATATATACTTTCACCACTGTGAGTGGTAGGACTTCGGAAGGGCGGTGAGCCACTGACACCTAGCCTATAAGAGACAGAAAGAAACACGTAATTAGGTCAATGGACGCCTCAGAAAGGGGGGGGGGGGGTTGAGGCTTAATGGCGCGTCAACAACCTGGTCATTAGCGCTAACCTCAGTCACAGTGCAGTGGTCCGGGTTACCACTGCACCACACATTACAGAGATGTTATTCAAACCCCTAATCTAAATCGTGTCATACATCTGTACCTCCTGCAAAAATTGAAAAACACCGGACAGCAGGACAGACTTATCGCCCAATTGACGAGCAATGTCATGCGGAAGATGGAAACGACGACGAACACCATCAAGATGGCGACAATCAACAAGGAAGTGCCGGACCGTAAGTGGCCGTCGACACCAATAACATTCAGGAGGGTCAACCCCCCCCGCAAAACGAAACAGTGAGTAAGTCGCGTGTGACCAATGCGCAAACGGGCCAACACAACCTCCTCAAGGCGACTGCGGTGACACGCCGAGTGCCACTCCTCAACAGTGCCTTTAATAGCTTGTAGCTTATTACCGTCCTGTCTGTCCCACAAGGTTTGCCAAAAAGCGTGCAACTTCAGACGCAGAGTTGGAAAGGCGTCTGAGGGAACAAGGCTGAGATCCCTACCGAGAGGGCCAGAAAGGGACCCTTTCGCAGCAGAATCAGCTTGCCTCAGAAAGGGCAGAAGATTTTCAGCACTCAGCGTTCTTCGAAATCCCTGCACAGTGGGCTGGTTTACGGTAAGTGGGCTAAGGGCACTCCAGACACGGACCACACGGACCGAGAAAAAATAGTTTACGACAATCCAGGTGGGACCCCTGAGTAACAAGCTTCCAGTTATGTCCTCTAGTATGTGGTTTACCTGTAGCCAGGTCAAAGAGAGGGGGATCGACGACTGTGAGTCCATGAAGACCATGAAGAATCTTTTCTTGATTTTGTTATTTTATACAGAAAGTTCACTGAAATTGATTTTTCCACCAAGTCCCGCCTAGTTTGCTCACTCCATTGGCGTCGAGCAGAACCTCAGGTTGTTTAGTATTTCCTTTGCATACAAAGTCAGTAACATCATTATCACGCAAGCGTTGATACAGTGCTTTCTTATGGATAAAGCTTCTGTTGTTAGTAAGGCTTCACCCTGCATATCAACTTTACCGATCCGATGCCGATACTGACGTGGTTTTAAAAATTTAGCCGATACCAGTACCAATAACGATAACCCAAAATTTTATCCCCAATTTTTCATCTACGGTGTAGTTTTCAACAAAAGTCCAATGATTATTAAAATTAAAAAAAAAATTAAATAGTAACCAACAGTTAAAACATAAAGAGGAAGATATTCAGTGATTTCCTGAGCAAAACGCCGTGATCCGCATGTCGTAATCTCGAATTGTTCCAGAGTTATCGATATTTCTGCGAAAGTTGCCAATACCGATACTGCAAATATCGGCAACCGATTCAATCCAGCATCGGTATTGGTGCAGGCTTAGTTGTTAGGTTACTGGCATTGTTGCGCATGTACCTTGCATTGCTGAAACCATACGAAAGAACTGCATGAATTGCGTTCAAATGTTTGTGTACCAGACTGTGCACTAGCAAAGACCAGCAGCAGATGTGCCCCGAAAACACTGCGTTCTGGAAAAGTGACGTCACGCTTGCCTTTTAGGAACGAAATCGATGCTTCAGTGTACGCAATAATATAGTCTCACTAACATGCCCACGCTGTTAAAGGAGTTGTTAAGCATTTCCAAGTTAAATATATCTTATTACTTCTTTTAGCTAAGTGGATGCATTCGGTGCGAAGACAAGCTCTTCCATTTATTAATCATGGTTACAAAAATAATCCTAGCCAAAAAAAGGCAGTTCCGCCACCTTTAGTTGGTGGACTCGACGGAAAAGCCACCTCGAAGAGCCGATGAGTCCGATCTTCGTCAGACTCAATTTTATATTCACTAAAATTTTAATTGGCCACAAAATTTCCCAACATACGAAGAGCAGAATAGACTTGCCAACACTTATACGTAAGCTCCAGCCCAGGAACGGATTAAGGAGGATGCTTTCAGTGCTGAAGCACCGGGCCACAAGCCGCAAATGGGACTCACGGTCATGCGAAAAATAGAATAAGGTACTATTTTAAATGAAAAGAAATTAATTTTTATTGAAAAATATCATCCAAAATAATTTCTTCTTTTATGGGACTACGGGGGTGGGTCCACAATAAATCTTAAGCACCAGGCCCCTGCAAGGCTTAATACGGTGCCGCTCCAGCCTACTGAACGAGAAATCTGTCAGGCTCCCTTTTCCAGGTACCAATCAGACCCCTTGAGCATGACTTACCATCACTTTTTATGAAAACCAACTAATTTATTGACTAACAAATCAGTCGGACTCCCTTCTCCAGGTACCAATCAGACATCCACGAGCATGACTTGCCACCACTTTTTATGACAACCAACTAATTACTGACCAACAGATCTGTAAGGCTCCCTTCTACAGGTACCAATCAGACCACCATGAGCATGACTTACCACCACTTTTTATGAAAACCAACTAATTATTTACCAACAAATCTGTCA